>OX419719.1:32845102-33091578 GCA_948474765.1 Patella depressa | reverse complement strand
CCTTGATGGAGTTCGAAGATGAGCATTTTCTTCTTACGGTAGGCAGATATAAGCAATTTTTGGATGACACTTCGTGTTCAGTTTGATTGATCGATACGTTTGAAAAAAATAAATGTGCGATTAATTAAAATGTGTCATCTATTTATTTGGGGATTTCGGCGGGGGACATCAGCCTCACTGTTGGCTTGTTTTTTCAATTTGCTTATATCTCAGCAACTACTTGTCGGATTGATACAATGTCTTCAGTTTTACTGGGAAAGTGGGTGTGATATCGAAAATGTCGTTTTTATACGCCCACATTGAAATGTGGTCGTATATTGTCGTCCGTCCGTCCGTCCGTCCGTCCGTCCGTCGGTCCGTCGGTCCGGCGTCCACAATTGCTTGTGGACGCTCTACAAGCTAAAGTTAATATTCGATTGACTTTAAATTTATACACAGTGTTTCAGGTCATGAGACGAAGAAGCCTATTGTTTTTCAGCGATTTCCGATAATAACTACCAGAGTTATGGCCCTTGATCACTTCAAAAAATCTTGTGGACGCTCTAGAGGCCAAAGTTAATATCCGATTGACTTTAAATTTATACACAGCGTTTAAGGTCATAAGACAATGACGCCTATTGATTTTCGGCGATTTCCGTTAATTAGTGCCAGAGTTATGGCCCTTGATCTCTTTAAAAAATCTTGTGGACGCTCTAAAGGTCAAAGTTAATATCCGATTGACTTTAAATTTATACACAGTGTTTAAGGTCATAAGACGAAGAAGCCTATTGATTTTCAGCGATTTCCGATAATTAGTGCCAGAGTTATGGCCCTTGATCACTTCAAAAAATCTTGTGGACGCTCTAGAGGCCAAAGTTAATATCCGATTGACTTTAAATTTATACACAGTGTTTAAGGTCATAAGACGAAGAAGCCTATTGATTTTCAGCGATTTCCGATAATTAGTGCCAGAGTTATGGCCCTTGATCACCTCAAAAAATCTTGTGAACGCTCTAGAGGCCAAAGTTAATATCTGATTGACTTTAGATTTATACACAGTGTTTAAGTTCATAAGACGAAGAAGCCTATTGATTTTCAGCGATTCCCGATAATTAGTGCCAGAGTTATGGCCCTTGATCACCTCAAAAAATCTTGTGAACGCTCTAGAGGCCAAAGTTAATATCCGATTGACTTTAGATTTATACACAGTGTTTAAGGTCATGAGACGAAGAAGCCTATCGATTTTCGGCGATTTCCGATAATTAATGCCAGAGTTATTGCCCTTGATCTCTTTAAAAAATCATGTGGACGCTCTAAAGGTCAAAGTTAATATCCGATTGACTTTAAATTTATACACAGTGTTTAAGGTCATAAGACGAAGAAGCCTATTGATTTTCAGCGATTTCCTATAATTAGTGCCAGAGTTATGGCCCTTGATCACTTCAAAAAATCTTGTGGACGCTCTAGAGGCCAAAGTTAATATCCGATTGACTTCAAATTTATACACAGTGTTTAAGGTCATAAAACAAAGACGCCTATTGATTTTCAGCGATTTCCATTAATTATTGCCAGAGTTATGGCCCTTGATCACCTCAAAAAATCTTGTGGACGCTCTGGAGGCCAAAGTTAATATCCGATTGACTTTAGATTTACACACAGTGTTTAAGTTCATGAGACGAAGAATCCTATTGATTTTCTGCGATTTCAAATAATTACTGCCAGAGTTATCTCCCTTGATAACTTCAAAAATTCTTGTGACGCTATAGAGGCCAAAGTTACCATCCGATTGACTTCAGATTGATACATAGAGTTTAAGGTGTTGAAACGAACAAGTATTTTGATTTTCAATGAATTTAGATAACTGAACAGCTAAATCCATGATATTAAATGTTTCATGTATATACTAATTGTTAGCGTGGGGTAAAACTTTATAAAAAGCAATCAAATTCTAATGATTTTCTAATAATTACATAATGAGTTGTTACTCTTAATCAGTTTTTAGTGTATTACAAATGTTTCATTACCGAAAAAAGTAAAAATATGCAACAACCCTTGTTGACTGCCCGGACGATTTAGCTGCTGTGGGCGTATGTTTCGTTGCCTGGCAACCTATCTTTTGAAATATTGCCGTAATATTAACAATAATTGTTGTATTTTAGCATATGATGGCCAGAAACAGGGGACATAGCTATGTTACTTTTGATTTTTGATTTTCGACGAATCTTGGAAGATATTAGGCGCCAAATTTTGAAAATTTAATAATCAAATAATCAATCTTTATTTATTAATAATTTTATATGACATTTTAACCAAGGTTAAAGAGTCATCTGATTTGAGCAAAAATGTCAACATTTTTATACGCCCACATTTTTATGTGGACGTATATAGTCGGCGCCCCTGTCCGTCCGTCCGTCCGTCCACAATTGTTTGTGAACAGTCTACAGGTCACAATTTTTATCCGATTTCAATGAAACTTGATATATAGGTTTATCACCCCAAGATCTCGGTTCCTTTCGATATTGGCATGTATCGGACTGTAACTTCATGGATTATGCCCCCTGATTGTACGAAAAATCACGTTTTTATACGCCCACATTGAAATTTGGTCGTATATTGTCGTCGCCCCCGTCTGGCGGTCTGGCGGTCCGGCGGTCCGGCGTCCACAATTGCTTGTGGACGCTCTACAGGCTAAAGTTAATATCCGATTGACTTTAAATTTATACACAGTGTTTAAGGTCATGAGACGAAGAAGCCTATTGTTTTTCAGCGATTTCCAATAATAACTACCAGAGTTATGGCCCTTGATCATTTCAAAAAATCTTGTGGACTCTCTAGAGGCCAAAGTTAATATCCGATTGACTTTAAATTTATACACAGTGTTTAAGGTCATAAGACGAAGACGCCTATTGATTTTCAGCGATTTCCGATAATTAGTGCCAGAGTTATGGCCCTTGATCACCTCAAAAAATCTTGTGGACGCTCTAGAGGCCAAAGTTAATATCCGATTGACTTTAGATTTATACACAGTGTTTAAGGTCATGAGACGAAGAAGCCTATTGATTTTCGGCGATTTCCGATAATTAGTGCCAGAGTTATGGCCCTTGATCTCTTTAAAAAAATCATGTGGACGGTCTAAAGGTCAAAGTTAATATCCGATTGACTTTAAATTTATACACAGTGTTTAAGGTCATAAGACGAAGACGCCTATTGATTTTCAGCGATTTCTGATAATTAGTGCCAGAGTTATGGCCCTTGATCACTTCAAAAAATCTTGTGGACGCTCTAGAGGCCAAAGTTAATATCCGATTGACTTCAAATTAATACACAGTGTTAAAGGTCATAAGACAAAGACGCCTATTGATTTTCAGCGATTTCCGATAATTAGTGCCAGAGTTATGGCCCTTGATCACCTCAAAAAATCTTGTGGACGCTCTGGAGGCCAAAGTTAATATCCGATTGACTTTAGATTTATACACAGTGTTTAAGGTCATGAGACGAAGAAGCCTATTGATTTTCAGCGATTTCAAATAATTACTGCCAGAGTTATCTCCCTTGATAACTTCAAAAATTCTTGTGACGCTATAGAGGCCAAAGTTACCATCCGATTGACTTCAGATTGATACATAGAGTTTAAGGTGTTGAAACGAACAAGTATTTTGATTTTCAATGAATTTAGATAACTGAACAGCTAAATCCATGATATTAAATGTTTCATGTATATACTAATTGTTAGCGTGGGGTAAAACTTTATAAAAAGCAATCAAATTCTAATGATTTTCTAATAATTACATAATGAGTTGTTACTCTTAATCAGTTTTTAGTGTATTACAAATGTTTCATTAGCGAAAAAAGTAAAAATATGCGACAACCCTTGTTGACTGCCCGGACAATGTAGCTGCTGTGGGCGTATGTTTCGTTGCCTGGCAACCTATCTTTAGCTTGTGAACACTGTAGAGGTCACAATATTGAACCGATTTTGATGAAACTTGACATGCATGTTTATAACCCAAAGATCTTGGTTCCTTTCGATATTTGCGCATATCGGATCATAACTTCCTGAATTATGGCCCCTGATTGTACAAAAAATCGCCTTTTTATACGCCCAAATGGAAATGTGGTCGTACATTGCCGTCGCCCCCGTCCGTCCGTCCGTCCGTCCGTCCGTCGTCCACAATTTCTTGTGAACGCTCTAGAGGCTAAAGTTAATATCCGATTGACTTTAAATTTATACGCGGTGTTTAAGGTCATGAGACGAAGAAGCCTATTGATTTTCAGCGATATCCGATAATTACTACCAGAGTTATGACCCATGATCACTTTGAAAAATCTTGTGAACGCTCTAGAGGCTATAGTTATTATCCGATTGACTTTAAATTTATACACAGTGTTTTAAGGGCATGAGAAGAAGAAGCCTATTGATTTTCTGTGATATCCGATAATTACTACCAGAGTTATGACCCTTGATCACTTTGAAAAATCTTGTGAACGCACTAGAGGCTAAAGTTAATATCCGATTGATTTTAAATTTATACACAGTGTTTAAGGTCATGATACGAAGAAGCCTGTTGATTTTCAGCAATATCCGATAATTCCTGCCAGAGTTATGACCCTTGATCACTTTGAAAAAGTTAATATCCGATTGACTTTAAATTTATACACAGTGTTTAAAGTCATGATACAAAGAAGTCTATTGATTTTCAGCGATATCCGATAAATACTACCAGAGTTATGACCCTTGATCACTTTGAAAAATCTTGTGAACGCTCTAGAGGCTATAGTTATTATCCGATTGACTTTAAATTTATACACAGTGTTTTAAGGGCATGAGACGAAGAAGCCTATTGATTTTCGGTGATATCCAATAATTACTACCAGAGTTATGACCCTTGATCACTTTGAAAAATCTTGTGAACACTCTAGAGGCTAAAGTTAATATCCGATTGAATTTAGATTTATACACGGTGTTTAAAGTCATGATACAAAGAAGCCTATTGATTTTCAGCAATATCCGATAATTACTGCCAGAGTTATGACCCTTGATCACTTTGAAAAATCTAAAGTTAATATCCGATTGACTTTAAATTTATGCACACTATTTACTGCCATGATACAAAATAGCCTATTTATTTTCAGCGATATCCGATAATTACTGCCAGAGTTATGACCCTTGATCACTTTGAAAAACCCTGTGAATGCTCTAAAGGCTAAAGTTAATATCCAATTGACTTTAAATTTGTACACAGTATTTAAGGTCATGAGACGAAGAATCCTAATGATTTTCAGCGAATTCTGATATTTACTGCCAGAGTTATTTCCTTTGATCATTTTGAAAAATGTTTAGGGTCATGAGACGAAGAATCTGATAATTTCTGACACTTGATCACTTTGAAATATCTTGTGGACAAAGGCCTTGAGACAAACCTTCAAAACTATTCTAATCATTTCTGATAATTATTTAATGGGCTATTACTCGTAATAAGATTATTTCTGATAATTATTTAATGGGCTATTACTCGTAATAAGATTATCATGTGTTGTAAATGTTCTCCTTACTGATAAAAGAAACAATATGCGACAATCCTTGTTGACTGCCCGGACGACTTAGCTGTTGTGGGCGTATGTTTCGTTGCCTGGCAACCTATCTTTTAGCTTGTGGTCCTTCTTGAGGCCAAAATTATTATCCGATTTAAAAAAAAACGTCTGATTATATAACCGTTACACCGTATAGAAGGTTGTGTTCGAATTTCGTGAAAATCGGACCAAAATTGACGGACAAAATGGCCGCCGTTTGTACGCGAAAAGTGTAAAAATATGGTATGTCAAGGTTGTGAACACTGTAGAGGTCACAATATTGAACCGATTTTGATGAAACTTGAAATGCATGTTTATAACTCAAAGATCTTGGTTCCTTTTGATATTTGCGCATATCGGATCATAACTTCCTGAATTATTGCCCCTGATTGTACAAAAAATCGCCTTTTTTAGCTTGTGGTACTTCTTGAGGCCAAACTCATTATCCGATTTGAAAAACCGTCTGATTATATCACCGTTACACCGTAAAGAAGGTTGTGTTAGAATTTCGTGAAAATCGGACCAAAATTGACGGACAAAATGGCCGTCGTTTGTACGCGAAAAGTGTAAAAATATGGTATGTCAAGGTTGTGAACACTGTAGAGGTCACAATATTGAACCGATTTTGATGAAACTTGAAATTCATGTTTATAAGTCAAAGATCTTGGTTCCTTGCGATATTTGCGCATATCGGATCATAACTTCCTGAATTATGGCCCCTGATTGTACGAAAAATCGCCTTTTTATACGCCCACATTTTCATGTGGACGTATATTGTCGTCGCCCCTGTCCGTCCGTCCGTCCGTCCGTCCACAATTGTTTGTGAACAGTCTACAGGTCACAATTTTTATCCGATTTCAATGAAACTTAAAACATAGGTTTATCACCCTAAGATCTCGGTTCCTTTCGATATTGGCATGTATCGGACTGTAACTTCATGGGTTATGGCCCCTGATTGTACGAAAAATCACGTTTTTATACTCCCACATGGAAATGTGGTCGTATATTGCCGTCGCCCCCGTCCGTCCGTCTGTCGGTCCGTCCGTCCGTCCGTCCGTCCGTCCGTCCATCGTCCACAATTTCTTGTGAACGCTCTAGAGGCTAAAGTTAATCTCCGATTGACTTGAAATTTATACACGGTGTTAAAGACGAAGAAGCCTATTGATTTTCAGCGATATCCGATAATTACTACCAGAGTTATGACCCTTGATCACTTTGAAAAATCTTGTGAACGCTCTAGAGGCTATAGTTAATATCCGATTGACTTTAAATTTATACACAGTGTTTAAGGTCGTGAGATGAAGAAGCCTATTGATTTTCGGTGATATCTGATAATTACTGCGAGAGTTATGACCCTTGATCACTTTGAAAAATCTTGTGAACGCTTTAGAAGCTAAAGTTAATATCCGATTGACTTTAAATTCATACACGGTGTTTAAGGTCGTGAGACGAAGAAGCCTATTGAATTTCAGCGATATCTGATAATTACTGCCAGAGTTATGACCCTTGATCACTTTGAAAAATCTTGTGAACGCTCTAGAGGCTAAAGTTAATATCTGATTGAATTTAAATTTATACACGGTGTTTAAAGTCATGATACAAAGAAGCCTATTGATTTTCAGCAATATCCGATAATTACTACCAGAGTTATGACCCTTGATCACTTTGAAAAATCTTGTGAACGCTCTAGAGGCTATAGTTAATATCCGATTGACTTTAAATTTATACACAGTGTTTAAGGTCATGAGACGAAGAAGCCTATTGATTTTCGGTGATATCCGATAATTACTACCAGAGTTATGACCCTTTATCACTTTGAAAAATCTTGTAAACGCTCTAGAGGCTAAAGTTAATATCCGATTGACTTTAAATTTGTACACAGTGTTTAGGGTCATGAGACGAAGAATCCTATTTGATTTTCAGTGATATCTGATAATTTCTGGCACTTGATCACTTTGAAATATCTTGTGGACAAAGGCCTTGAGACAAACCATCAAAACTATTCTAATCATTTCTGATAATTATTTAATGGGCTATTACTCGTAATAAGATTATCATGTGTTGTAAATAGTAAATGTTCTCCTGACTGATAAAAGAAACAATATGCGACAACCCTTGTTGACTGCCCGGACGACTTAGCTGTTGTGGGCGTATGTTTCGTTGCCTGGCAACCTATCTTTTAGCTTGTGAACAGTTTAGAGGTCACAATTTTGAACCGATTTGGATGAAACTTGAAATGCATGTTTATAACCCAAAGATCTTGGTTCCTTTCGATATTTGCGCCAATCGGATCGTAACTTCCTGAATTATGGCCCCTGATTGTCCGAAAAATCGCCCTTTTTAGCTTGTGGCCCCTCTGGAGGTCAAAATTGTTATCCGATTTAAAAAAACGTTTGATTATATCACCGTTCCATGGTTATGAAATTCGAGTTCGAATTTCGTGAAAATCGGACCAAAATTGACGGACAAAATGGCCGCCATTTGTACGCGAATAGTGTGAAAATATGTTAAATCAAGGTTGTGAACAGTGTAGAGGACACAATTTTGAACCGATTTGGATGAAACTTGAAATGCATGTTTATAACCCAAAGATCTTGGTTCCTTTCGATATTTGCGCCAATCGGATCGTAACTTCCTGAATTATGGCCCCTGATTGTCCGAAAAATTGCCCTTTTTAGCTTGTGGTCCCTCTGGAGGTCAAAATTGTTATCCGATTTAAAAAAACGTTTGATTTTATCACCGTTCCATGGTTATGAAGGTCGAGTTCGAATTTCGTGAAAATCGGACCAAAATTGACGGACAAAATGGCCGCCATTTGTACGCGAATAGTGTGAAAATATGTTAAATCAAAGTTGTGAACAGTGTAGAGGACACAATTTTGAACCGATTTGGATGAAACTTGAAATGCATGTTTATAACCCAAAGTTCTTGGATCCTTTCGATATTTGCGCCAATCGGATCGTAACTTCCTGAATTATGGCCCCTGATTGTCCGAAAAATCGCCCTTTTTAGCTTGTGGTCCCTCTGGAGGTCAAAATTGTTATCCGATTTAAAAAACCGTTTGATTATATCACCGTTCCATGGTTATGAAGGTCGAGGTTGAATTTCGTGAAAATCGGACCAAAATTGACGGACTAAATGGCCGCCATTTGTACGCGAATAGTGTGAAAATATGTTAAATCAAGGTTGTGAACAGTGTAGAGGACACAATTTTAAACCGATTTGGATGAAACTTGAAATGCATGTTTATAACCCAAAGATCTTGGTTCCTTTCGATATTTGCGCCAATCGGATCGTAACTTCCTGAATTATGGCCCCTGATTGTCCAAAAAATTGCCCTTTTTAGCTTGTGGTCCCTCTGGAGGTCAAAATTGTTATCCGATTTAAAAAACCGTTTGATTATATCATTGTTCCATGGTTATGAAGGTTGAGTTCGAATTTCGTGAAAATCGGACTAAAATTGACGGACAAAATGGCCGCCATTTGTACGCGAATAGTGTGAAAATATGTTGTATCAAGGTTGTGAACAGTGTAGAGGACACAATTTTGAACCGATTTGGATGAAACTTGAAATGCATGTTTATAACCCAAAGATCTTGGTTCCTTTCGATATTTGCGCCAATCGGATCGTAACTTCCTAAATTATGGCCCCTGATTGTACGAAAAATTGCCCTTTTTAGCTTGTGGTCCCTCTGGAGGTCAAAATTGTTATCTGATTTAAAAAACCGTTTGATTATATCATTGTTCCATGGTTATGAAGGTCGAGTTCGAATTTCGTGAAAATCGGACCAAAATTGACGGACAAAATGGCCGCCATTTGTACGCGAATAGTGTGAAAATATGTTATATCAAGGTTGTGAACAGTGTAGAGGACACAATTTTGAACCGATTTGGATGAAACTTGAAATGCATGTTTATAACCCAAAGATCTTGATTCCTTTCGATATTTGCGCCAATCGGATCGTAACTTCCTGAATTATGGCCCCTGATTGTCCGAAAAATTGCCCTTTTTAGCTTGTGGTCCCTCTGGAGGTCAAAATTGTTATCCGATTTAAAAAAACGTTTGATTATATCACCGTTCCATGGTTATGAAGGCCGAGTTCGAAGTTCGTGAAAATCGGACCAAAATTGATGGACAAAATGGCCGCCATTTGTACGCGATTAGTGTGAAAATATGTTAAATCAAGGTTGTGAACAGTGTAGAGGACACAATTTTGAACCGATTTGGATGAAACTTGAAATGCATGTTTATAACCCAAAGATCTTGGTTTCTTTCGATATTTGCGCCAATCGGATCGTAACTTCCTGAATTATGGCCCCTGATTGTCCGAAAAATCGCCCTTTTTAGCTTGTGGTCCCTCTGGAGGTCAAAATTGTTATCCGATTTAAAAAACCGTTAAATCGGACCAAAATTGACGGACAAAATGGCCGCCGTTTGTACGCGAATATTGTGAAAATATGTTATATAAAGGTTGTGAACAGTGTAGAGGACACAATTTTGAACCGATTTGGATGAAACTTGAAATGCATGTTTATAACCCAAAGATCTTGATTCGTTTCGATATTTGCGCCAATCGGATCGTAACTTCCTGAATTATGGCCCCTGATTGTCCGAAAAATTGCCCTTTTTAACTTGTGGTCCCTCTAGAGGTCAAAATTGTTATCCAATTTAAAAAACCGTTTGATTATATCACCGTTCCATGGTTATGAAGGTCGAGTATGAATTCTGTGAAAATCGGACCAAAATTGACGGACAAAATGGCCGCCGTTTGTACGCGAATATTGTGAAAATATGTTATATAAAGGTTGTGGACCTTATAGAGGTCACAATTTTGAACCGATTTTGATGAAACTTGACATGTATGTTTATAACCCAAAGATCGTGGTTCCTTTCGATATTTGCGCCCATTGGATCATAACTTCCTGAATTATGTCCCCGGATTGTCCGGAAAATCGCTTTTTTTCGCTTTTGGTCCCTCTAGAGGTCAAAATTATTATCCGATTTAAAAAAACGTTTGACTATATCACCAATACATGGTAATGAAGAGAGAGTTTGAATTACGTGAAAACCGGACTAGAATTGACGGACAAAATGGCCGCCGTTTGTACACGAATAGTGTGAAAATATGTTATATCAAGGTTGTGGACCCTATAGAGGTCACAATTTTGAATCGATTTTGATTAAACTTGACAGGTATGTTTTAAACCCAAAGATTTTGGTTCCTTTCGATATTTGCGCCCATCGGGTCATTACTTCCTGAATTATGTCCCCTGATTGTACGAAAAAATCACCCTTTTTAGCTTGTGGTGCCTCTGGAGGTCACAATTATTATATGATTTAAAAAAAACCGTTTGATTATAAAAACCAAACAAATTCTAATGATTTTCTGATAATTCCTTAATATGCGACAATTCTTGTTGACTGCCCGGACGATTTGGCTGCTGTGTGGGCGTATGTTTCGTTGCCTGGCAACCTATTTTTTAGCTTGTGGTACTTCTTGAGGCCAAAATTATTATCCGATTTGAAAAACCGTCTGATTTTATCACCGTTACACCATAAAGAAGGTTGTGTTCGAATTTCGTGAAAATCGGACCAAAATTGACGGATAAAATGGCCGCCGTTTGTATGCGAAAAGTGTAAAAATATGGTATGTCAAGGTTGTGAACACTGTAGGGGTCACAATTTTGAACCGAATTTGATGAAACTTGAAATGCATGTCTATAACTCAAAGATCTTGGTTCCTTTCGATATTTGCGCATATCGGATCGTAACATCCTGAATTATGGCCCCTGATTGTACGAAAAATCACGCTTTTAGCTTGTGGATATTATAGAGGTCACAACTTTGAACTGATTTTGATGAAACTTGACATGTATGTTTATAACCCAAAGATCTTAGTTCTTTTGATATTTGCGCCCATCGGATCTTAACTTCCTGAATTATGGCCCCTGTTTGTCCGAAAAATCACCCTTTTTAGATTATGGGCCTTCTGAAGGTCAAAATTATTATCCGATTTAAAAAAACGTTTGATGATATCACCGTTGCTTGGTAATGAAGGTTGAGTTCGAATTTCATGAAAATCAGACTAAAATTGACAGACAAAATGGCCGTCGTTTGTAAAGATATGTTTATCAAGGTTATGGACCCTATAGAGGTCACAATTTTAATTCGATTTTGATAAAACTTAAAATACATGTTTATAACCTAAAGGTCTTGGTTACATATTTGCGCATATCGGATTGTAACTTCCTGAATTATGGCCCCTGATTGTCCGAAAAATCGCCTTTTATTGCTTGTGGTCCCCCTGGAGGTCACAATTATTATCCAATTTAAAAAAAAAACATTTGATTATATCACTGTTACACTGCTGCTTGTACGCGAATAGTGTAACAATATTGTATATCAAGTGGACCTGTAGAGGTCACAATTTTAATTTTATTTTGATGAAACTTGAAACAGAGTTTAAGGTCTTGAGACCAACAAATATATTGATTTTCAATGAATTTTTGATAATTGTACAGCTAAATCCATAATATTAAATTTTTCGTATACTAGACATTAGCATGGGCCAGAACTTTATAAAAAACCAAACAAATTCTAATGATTTTTGATAATTACTTAATATGCGACAACTCTTGTTGACTGCCTGGATGATTTAGCTGCTGGTGGGCGTATGTTTCGTTGCCTGGCAACCTATTTTTTGTTTCTGTAATTTTCCTTGGCCGCTATTGGCTTATTCAGTTTTTCAGTCCTACATTAATTATTTATTGTTCATTTTGTATAAAACCATGTTCATATGTTCCGTGGTTCAAAATGTCATTTTTTTTGTTACCCATAAAGTTTCCTGAAAGCACCTGAAGTGGTGTAAATTCAGCAAAAACTGCAATATTGACAGTTCGGTACCACTTTTTGAAAGCAAATACTGTTTTCTACAAATCTGATCTTACTCAAAAGATGCGCCCTGTAAAGGTGCACAAAATCTCGGACTCAGTTTTTTTAATTTCGATTTTGTTTTCGGGACATTTCGATTAAAAGGTAAAAAAAAGGGGTAAAAATACGCTATTTACAACCCATCCAGTGTCTTCATATATTAAAATATTTCTTCGATACTTTCATAAACTTGTAGCAATAATCCATACAAAGAGAATGTATGTGAAATTTAGTTTGTAATATGAGCAGTTGCCGAGAAATAGGCAATTTTGCATGAGTCACTTGTCACGTTATTTTGGCTGTAAAAGAATCAATTATTATTCGATTTTCAATTTTTTTTTCACTGTCTGTTGCCTATTGCCACAGTCGACTTTTCCAAACCATTTTTACACTTTCACTGTCACCGGAAGTGACGTCATTTAGGCAATAACTGAATTTTTAGCCTTAAAAATACATTTTTTATTCAAATGAGTATTATTTGTAATATTTTTAGAATTATGAAATTTGGTTCCCATCAACAAATAGAATGAACCCATACGATCATATAGATACCACAAAATGGTTTGTACTTTGTACCTTGTACGGTTGCAGAGAAATGGACGATTTTCCACAAGTCACTTTTTACTTTATTTTGGCTCTAAAAGAATCAGTCATTATTCGATTTTCATAAAATGTTCACCATATGATGTCTTATGCCATTTATGATTTCATAGAACTAATTTAATTTGTTAGTATCACCGGCAGTGATGCCCTTTTTGCAAAAACTGAATTTTTATCCTTCAAAACAGATATTTTATTCAAATGAGTCTGATTTGTAATGTTTTCAAAATTGTGATATTTGATTCCAATCAACAAATAGATTGAACCTATACGATCATACAGATACCACAAAATGGTTTCTAACTTGTGCGGTTGCAGAGAAATAGGTGATTGTCTACAAGTCACTTTTCAAGGTTTTTGGTCTATAAAAGTGGCAATTATTATTCTATTTACATAACATTTTCACTATATGATATCAAATGCCATTTCATTATCACCAGAAGTAATGTAATATTGTCAGGATCACTTACAAGTAACAAATGTATAAAATGAATTGATATTGCTGGATTTGGCTGATTCTGCGTCCAATTTATTTGAAATGTGCAATGCTTATGGGGAAACCTGTTTAATGGTTTCATTGGCACTTGAAGTGACATATGTTCAAAGGTAAGGTGGCACTGGAAGTGACATGATAAAGGGTAACGTGGCACCAGTGAAACCCGTCATTCCTGCATGAAGGTCTAGTTATAGTTTGTAATTGTAGTTTGTGCTAATGTCTTCAACATTATGTGAAAGCCATTCTTGTCCCGGGCCATTTTGATATTTTTTGAAAATCTGTGTTTTGGGTCATGTCAATTATCACCCAAGAACAGTACCCCTTCGATTTTGCCAAAATTTATTTTATGTCTTTTAGGGCTGAAAAAGCTGATATTCCAAATTTTAACTTTCTAAAGGTGCCTAAGATACACTCCACCAAATTGGGGAGATTTTAGACTAAAATGGGTTCGACCAACATTATTCAAATGACAATAACCCAGTAACCAATAGGTTAAAATTGCTGGAATAAGTGTTTTTGTACGCTCACATTGAAATGTGGTCATATATTGTCGTCGCCCCCCGGCATCCACAATTGCTTGTGGAAGCTCTAGAGGCTAAAGTTAATATTCGATTGACTTGAAATTTATGCAAAGTGTTTAAGCCTATTGTTTTTCAGCGAAATCCGATAATTATTGCCAAAGTTATGGCCCTTGATCACTTCAAAAAATCCTGTGGATGCTCTAGAGGCCAAAGTTAATATCCGATTGAGTTTAAATTTAAACACAGTGTTTAAAAAGGACATGAAGCGAAGAAGCCTATTGATTTTCAGCGATTTCCGATAATTACTGCCAGAGCTATGGCCCTTGATCACTTCAAAAATTCTTGTGGACGCTCTAGAGGCCAAAGTTAATATCTGGTTGACTTTAAATTTAAACACAGTGTTTAAGGTCATGAAGCGAAGAAGCCTATTGATTTTTAGCGATTATTACTGCCAGAGTTATGGCCCTTGATCACTTTGAAAAATGTTGTGAATGCTCTAGAGGCCAAAGTTAATATCCGATTGACCTTAGATTTATACACAGTGTTTAAGTTCATGAAACAAAGAAGCCTATTGATTTTCAGCGATTTCCGAAAATTACTGCCAGAGTTATGGCCCTTGATCACTTTGAAAAATCTTGTGAACGTTCTAGAGGCTAAAGTTAATATTCGATTGACTTTAAATTTATACACAGTATTTAAGGTCATGAGACGAAGAATCCTAATGATTTTCAGCGAATTCTGATATTTACTGCCAGAGTTATTTCCTTTGATCATTTTGAAAAATCTTTTGTAATGCTCTAGAGGCCAAACTTATCACCCAATTGGCTTCAGATTGATACACACAGTTTAATGTCTTGAGATGAACAATTATATTGATTTTCAATGAATTTTGATAACTGATTAGCTAAATCCATGATTTTAAATGTTTCGTACACTAAGCGTTAGCATGGGGCAGAACATTATAAAAAAACAAACAAATTCTAATGAATTTTTCAGAGTATTAATACTATTATAAATAATCCTTATAAGACATATAAAAATAGATCTCACTAAAAATAAACACACTTATATGGATATACTACAACATTTTTGTTACATCTATATATTGCACCACATTTTTGTTACATCTATATATTGCACCACATTTTTGTTAACTAATCATTATTTGCTTGATAACGATACCTGTATGTGTATTGAAACGTAGCATGTCAATAAAATTCAGAAGTAGTATATCCATATAAGTGTGTTTATTTTTTTGAGTATTATAAATGTTGCATTACTGAAAAAAGTAAGAATATGCGACAATTCTTGTTGACTGCCCGGATGATTTAGCTGCTGTGGGCGTATGTTTCGTTGCCTGGCAACCTATCTTTGGAATAGGACAGATAATGACATGCTGTTTGAATCATAGATATCGATCTTTAGGAAAGTCTGCTGAAGGTTACTATGTATCCTCAGAGCTTATCCATTAAGACAATCCTGCTTTTTATACGCCCACATTTTCATGTGGACGTATATTGTCGTCGCCCCTGTTCGTCCGTCCGTCCGTCCTTCCGTCCGTCCACAATTGTTTGTGAACAGTCTACAGGTCACAATTTTTATCCAATTTCAATGAAACTTAAAACATAGGTTTATCACCCTAAGATCTCGGTTCCTTTCGATATTGGCATGTATCGGACTGTAACTTCATGGGTTATGGCCGTTGATTGTACGAAAAATCACGTTTTTTAGCTTGTGAACAGTGTAGAGGTCACAATTTTGAACCGATTTTGATGAAACTTGAAATGCATGTTTATAACCCAAAGATCTTGGTTCCTTTCGATATTTGCGCCAATCGGATCGTAACTTCCTGAATTATGGCCCCTGATTGTCCGAAAATTCGCCCTTTTTAGCTTGTGGTCCCTCTGGAGGTCGAAATTGTTATCCGATTTAAAAAACCGTTTGATTATATCACCGTTCCATGGTTATGAAGGTTGAGTTTGTACGCGAATATTGTGAAAATATGTTATATAAAGGTTGTGGACCTTATAGAGGTCACAATTTTGAACCGATTTTGATGAAACTTGACATGTATGTTTATAACCCAAAGATCTTGGTTTGTACGCGAATATTGTGAAAATATGTTATATAAAGGTTGTGGACCTTATAGAGGTCACAATTTTGAACCGATTTTGATGAAACTTGACATGTATGTTTATAACCCAAAGATCTTGGTTCCTTTCGATATTTGCGCCCATTGGATCATAACTTCCTGAATTATGTCCCCGGATTGTCCCAAAAATCGCTTTTGTTCGCTTTTGGTCCCTCTGGAGGTCAAAATTATTATCCAATTTAAAAAAACCTTTGACTATATCACCGTTACATGGTAATGAAGAGAGAGTTTGAATTTCGTGAAAATCGGACTGGAATTGATGGACAAAATGGCCGCCGTTTGAGTGTGAAAATATGTTATATCAAGGTTGTGGACCCTATAGAGGTCACAATTTTGAATCGATTTTGATGAAACTTGACATGTATGTTTATAACCCAAAGATCTTGGTTCCTTTCGATATTTGCACCCATCGGGTCATTAATTCCTGAATTATGTCCCCTAATTGTACGAAAAATCACCCTTTTTAGCTTGTGGTGCCTCTGGAGGTCACAATTATTATCTGATTTAAAAAAAAAACCGTTTGATTATAAAAACCAAACAAATTCTAATGATTTTCTGATAATTCCTTAATATGCGACAACTCTTGTTGACTGCCCGGACGATTTGGCTGCTGTGTGGGCGTATGTTTCGTTGCCTGGCAACCTATTTTTAAGTGTGAAGACACTGATTTTCAGTCTCGCATGTGAATATTTAACTTGATTTTACATGCTTATGAAAGATATTATTCCTCCAGTTGTTTAACATTGTGTAGAAAACATGTAGAGTTAAACTTTTCATGCAAGTTCATCTGAAGGTCGCATGGTCGATAAGGTCAAATTCAAATTCAAAAGGTCTTCACTCTTTTAAATCACACCTGGTTGTCAAAAATAAGTGTAGATTTAGATTTCTTGTGGAATTCCCATCCCTGGAAGATATATTCCAGCAATTTTGACCAATCGGTTACTGGGTATGGTCATTTGAATAATGGCAGCCACGCCCATTTTTGCCGAAATCCCCCAAATTTGGTTTACCGTATCTCAGGAACTGTTAGTCGGATCAAGCTAAAATTGGGAAAATCAGCTTTTTCGGCCCAAATAAACATATAAACCAAATTTCATCAAAATTGAATGGGATTCGGTTTAAGTCATTGTGACAAGGAATGTCTCATAACACAAATTTTGAAAAAATCTTAAAAATATTGAGATGACATGGGACAAGAATGGTTTTAACCAGGTATCTTAATCGGCTGTTTTTTGTCGACTTTAGCCGACTGATCTTTTAATCTAGCCGAATCATAAAACAATGAATCGGCCACTATTGTATCATATATCAATCTACTTTTGGCCGATTTACAAAGAGTTAATTATCATGCTGATTGATAAAACAATGAACAACAAGCCACTACGGTGTCATATATCAATCTATTTTCGGCCGATTACAAAGAGGTAATTATTACTCGTCGATTAATTAACCCATCAAAGATGCAATGAATACCATCAGTGTCAATCCTTCTCGGCTCATTTCATAAATAAACAACTTCGTTGAGTTAATTCATGCCAAGTACGGTAAAAGAATAGGCGGCATTGACCTTGAACTTCAAGCATGCACGTAGGCATTGTATTTGGAAGCTCCAAAAGCTGGAGATCCTCCCACGTCCAATATAGGTCACCCAAAATTGAAGACTAGAAGATATTTTAGATCCGAATAGTTAGCTCCTTTCAAACGTCTTTCGTTTGATAACAATTCACAGAAAATGTTTTGTCTCATATAAGTTATTAAAGTCTACTTTTTGCGAGTACTGGTAAGGTAACGCTAAAAATAAACTAATCTGAATCACAATTGGCCACGTGACCTTTTGCCCGTACGGCATATTTCCGAGCCCCGACTATTCACGGAAAATAATTTGTGCTACATTGTTTTATTATTGACACATGCATACAAATATACTTTTATATACTGACAAGTGTTTACGTATAAAATAATTAAAAACGAACTTATTTGTATTTGCTTGTAGGTTTTCTTTTTACTAAATTATTTCTAACTTCCGTTTGTTTGGATGAAAGCAAAAGTAGATCATGCATTATGCAAGTTGCCAAAATTTGACTATAAATTTCGATAATGTATGGATATATGAATACTAGTATGGAATAACAACACAGGCTTTGTTTATTAGGGTTGTTTATTGTTGTTCATTGTTTTATCAATCAGCATGATAATTAACTCTTTGTAAATCAGCCAAAAGTAGATTGATATATGATACAATAGTGGCCGATTCATTGTTTTACGATTCGGCTAGATTAAAAGATCAGTCGGCTAAAGTCAACAAAAAACAGCCGATTAAGATACCTGGTTAAAACCATTCTTGTCCAATGTCATCTCAATATTTTTAAGATTTTTTCAAAATTTGTGTTATGAGACATTCCTTGTCACAATGACTTAAACCGAATCCCATTCGATTTTGATGAAATTTGGTTTATATGTTTATTTGGGCCGAAAAAGCTGATTTTCCCAATTTTAGCTTGATCCGACTAACAGTTCCTGAGATACGGTCCACCAAATTTGGGGGATTTCGGCAAAAATGGGCGTGGCTGCCATTATTCAAATGACCATACCCAGTAACCGATTGGTCAAAATTGCTGGAATATCATGCAAAAGTAGATCATGCATTATGCAAGTTGCCAAAATTTGACTATAAATTTCGATAATGTATGGATATATGAATACTAGTATGGAATAACAACACAGGCTTTGTTTATTAGGGTTGTTTATTGTTGTTCATTGTTTTATCAATCAGCATGATAATTAACTCTTTGTAAATCGGCCAAAAGTAGATTGATATATGATACAATAGTGGCCGATTCATTGTTTTACGATTCGGCTAGATTAAAAGATCAGTCGGCTAAAGTCGACAAAAAACAGCCGATTAAGATACCTGGTTAAAACCATTCTTGTCCCATGTCATCTCAATATTTTTAAGATTTTTTCAAAATTTGTGTTATGAGACATTCCTTGTCACAATGACTTAAACCGAATCCCATTCGATTTTGATGAAATTTGGTTTATATGTTTATTTGGGCCGAAAAAGCTGATTTTCCCAATTTTAGCTTGATCCGACTAACAGTTCCTGAGATACGGTCCACCAAATTTGGGGGATTTCGGCAAAAATGGGCGTGGCTGCCATTATTCAAATGACCATACCCAGTAACCGATTGGTCAAAATTGCTGGAATATATCTTCCAGGGATGGGAATTCCACAAGAAATCTAAATCTACACTTATTTTTGACAACCAGGTGTGATTTAAAAGAGTGAAGACCTTTTGAATTTGAATTTGACCTTATCGACCATGCGACCTTCAGATGAACTTGCATGAAAAGTTTAACTCTACATGTTTTCTACACAATGTTAAACAACTGGAGGAATAATATCTTTCATAAGCATGTAAAATCAAGTTAAATATTCACATGCGAGACTGAAAATCAGTGTCTTCACACTTAAAAAGCAGGATTGTCTTAATGGATAAGCTCTGAGGATACATAGTAACCTTCAGCAGACTTTCCTAAAGATCGATCTATGATTCAAACAGCACGTCATTATCTGTCCTATTCCAAAGATAGGTTGCCAGGCAACGAAACATACGCCCACAGCAGCTAAATCATCCGGGCAGTCAACAAGAATTGTCGCATATTCTTACTTTTTTCGGTAATGCAACATTTATAATACTCAAAAAAATAAACACACTTATATGGATATACTACTTCTGAATTTTATTGACATGCTACGCTTCAATACACATACAGGTATCGTTATCAAGCAAATAATGATTAGTTAACAAAAATGTGGTGCAATATATAGATGTAACAAAAATGTGGTGCAATATATAGATGTAACAAAAATGTTGTAGTATATCCATATAAGTGTGTTTATTTTTAGTGAGATCTATTTGTATATGTCTTATAAGGATTATTTATAATAGTATTAATACTCTGAAAAATTCATTAGAATTTGTTTGTTTTTTTATAATGTTCTGCCCCATGCTAATGCTTAGTGTACGAAACATTTAAAATCATGGATTTAGCTAATCAGTTATCAAAATTCATTGAAAATCAATATACTTGTTCATCTCAAGACCTTAAACTGTGTGTATCAATCTGAAGCCAATTGGGTGATAAGTTTGGCCTCTAGAGCATTACAAAAGATTTTTCAAAATGATCAAAGGAAATAACTCTGGCAGTAAATATCAGAATTCGCTGAAAATCATTAGGATTCTTCGTCTCATGACCTTAAATACTGTGTATAAATTTAAAGTCAATCGAATATTAACTTTAGCCTCTAGAACGTTCACAAGATTTTTCAAAGTGATCAAGGGCCATAACTCTGGCAGTAATTTTCGGAAATCGCTTCTTTGTTTCATGAACTTAAACACTGTGTATAAATCTAAGGTCAATCGGATATTAACTTTGGCCTCTAGAGCATTCACAACATTTTTCAAAGTGATCAAGGGCCATAACTCTGGCAGTAATAATCGCTGAAAATCAATAGGCTTCTTCGCTTCATGACCTTAAACACTGTGTTTAAATTTAAAGTCAACCAGATATTAACTTTGGCCTCTTAGAGCGTCCACAAGATTTTTTGAAGTGATCAAGGGCCATAGCTCGGGCAGTAATTTTCGGAAATCGCTGTTTAAATTTAAACTCAATCGGATATTAACTTTGGCCTCTAGAGCGTCCACAGGATTTTTTGAAGTGATCAAGGGCCATAACTTTGGCAATAATTATCGGATTTCGCTGAAAAACAATAGGCTTAAACACTATGCATAAATTTCAAGTCAATCGAATATTAACTTTAGCCTCTAGAGCTTCCACAAGCAATTGTGGATGCCGGGTGGCGACGACAATATATGACCACATTTCAATGTGAGCGTATAAAAACACTTATTCCAGCAATTTTAACCTATTGGTTACTGGGTTATTGTCATTTGAATAATGTTGGTCGAACCCATTTTAGTCTAAAATCTCCCCAATTTGGTGGAGTGTATCTTAGGCACCTTTAGTCGGACAAAGTTAAAATTTGGAATATCAGCTTTTTCAGCCCTAAAAGACATAAAATAAATTTTGGCAAAATCGAAGGGGTACTGTTCTTGGGTGATAATTGACATGACCCAAAACACAGATTTTCCAAAAATATCAAAATGGCCCGGGACAAGAATGGCTTTCACATAATGTTGAAGACATTAGCACAAACTACAATTACAAACTATAACTAGACCTTCATGCAGGAATGACGGGTTTCACTGGTGCCACGTTACCCTTTATCATGTCACTTCCAGTGCCACCTTACCTTTGAACATATGTCACTTCAAGTGCCAATGAAACCATTAAACAGGTTTCCCCATAAGCATTGCACATTTCAAATAAATTGGACGCAGAATCAGCCAAATCCAGCAATATCAATTCATTTTATACATTTGTTACTTGTAAGTGATGTATAATCTGGCAAAATTACTTCACTCCCGGTGCCAAAAGAAATCATTATCGGTAACAAATAAGTTGAGAATTTGCAATTGAGAATTTGTTTGGAACCCATAAACTGAAATTAAAAAAGGTAAAAAACTTAACAGGAGACAAAATATATCTCAAATTAACCGGCACTACCGAGATGAGAGAAATGGGGTTTAACGTCGAATAAACACAAACTATGTCATTTTGGGACTAGCATGGCTTAATTTTATATCAATGATTCCTGTGTAAAATATCATCAAAAAGTATTCATAAATAAAAAAAGGTTTTCGTAAAGGAATTAATTTTTTTCAAAATATCGGACATTTTTTCGACTTCTTCCGGTTTTACGACCGTTGTTGTGATAGCTTTACGAAGTTCTTTGGATACTTAACTTTACGTACCAGAAGTTTCAGAAACATCCATTGAGTAGTTTGGGAAAAAAAGATAAATTAAAGAGCGTTTCCAAAAATTTAACGATTTTTCAATTTTTTTCAAAGTTTGAGGCCATTTTTGGACCACTTATATTATTTCAACGCTTTTCATTTTGGATTCACTATATAGACAACCGATAGGACTTTGAGTAAGAAAAATTTAAGAAAAATCTGTGGCGTCGTTTTCGAGAAAAGGGCGTCTCAGAATGTTAAAAAATCGGAAAATACTAGATTTTTGGCATACAATAATTTATTTCCGTACCATCGAAATCGTATTATTTAGATACCATATGGTGGTCCATTAATAGGGCTATATAGCGACACTTTAGTTCTTTTGGTCCGCTATTACCTAAGGGAGAAATCAAGTTTTTCGCAAGTGCGACAATGTTTTTAACCTTTTTTTTTCATTTTTTGAATACTTCCGGTATGGTTATTATTGTCGGAATAGTTTTAATAGCCGGTTTGGGCACTAAAATAGCCACAGGGCTCTGTCATGATATATTACATTATCTGATCAGATAAAATGGCCCTGAGAAATCCTAAGTTAAAAAAATCCAAAAACGCAAAAAATTTAAAATATCGAAATATTAAATTTCAATAACTACATGCATATTATATATCGTTAGAATCGTAATTAGGTCACCTTTCTGAATATACAACCTCTTTTTGAAAATCTCTTAAAATAAAAAAATAGTAGAGCATTTTCCGAAATTTCACGATTTTTCGACTTTTTTTGGTTTTCAGTCCGTTATTTCACCTATTCCAGATATTTCAAAGTCGTAATGGGATGTCTCGTACACTAGACTACCGGAAGGTCTCCCGATAGAGAAAGTTTCATAAAAAGCTGTGGCGCAATTTTCGAGATACAGGCATCCAAAAACGCTCCAAATCAGAAAATACTTGATTTCAGCGTGCCATATTTTGCTGCCTGCTCATCGTATCCGTACGAATTGGGTATCATACGATAGCACAATCCTAGTGCAATCGAATGGTACCCTAATTTGTCTAATCCATTAATATCGGACGGAGAAATCGCGTTTTTCCCCAAAATACCCATTTTTTGCATTTTTTATACGCCCACATTTTCATGTGGACGTATTATGTCGTCGCCCCTGTCCGTCCGGACGTCCGTCCGTCCGTCCACAATTTGTTTGTGGACTCTCTACAGGTCACAATTCTTATCCGATTTTGACAAAACTTGAAATATAGGTTTATCCCCAAAAGATCTCGGCTGCTTTCGATATTGGCATGTATCGGATCAAAACTTCATGGATTATGGCCCCTGATTGTACGAAAAATCACGTTTTTAACTTGTGGACCTTATAGAGTTCACAATTTTGAACCGATTTTGATGAAACTTGACATGCATGTTTGTAACCCGAAGATCTTGGTTCCTTTCGATATTTGCGGCTATCGGAATGTAATTTCCTGAAATATGGCCCCTGATTGTCTGAAAAATCACCCTTTTTAGCTTGTGGTCCCTCTGGAGGTCACAATTATTATCCGATTTAAAAAACTGTTTGATTGTATCACCGTTACACCCTAAGGAAGGATGAGATTGAATTTCGAGAAAATCGGACCAAAATTGACATACAAAATGGCCGCCGTTTGTACGCGAATACTGTTAAAAAAATGGTATATCAAGGTTGTGGACCCTGTGGAGGTCACAATTTTAATTCAATTTTGATGAAACTGGAAATTCATGGTTATAACCCAAAGATCTTGGTTCCTTTCGATATTTGCGCATATCGTATCGTAACTTCCTGAATTATGGCTCCTGTTTATACGCAAAATCGCCTTTTTTTTAGCTTGTGGTCCCTCTGGAGGTCACAATTATTATCCGATTTAAAAAAACGTTTGATTATATTACCGTTACACCATAAGGAAGGTTGAGTTCGAATTTCGGGAAAATCGGACCAAAATTGCCATACAAAATGGCCGCCGTTTGTACGCAAATACTGTTAAATAATGGTATATCAAGGTTGTGGACCCTGTAAAGGTCACAATTTTAATTCGATTTTGATGAAACTTGAAATTCATGGTTATAACCCAAAGATCTTTGTTCTTTTCGATATTTGCGCATATTGGATCGTAACTTCCTGAATTATGGCCCCTGGTTATAAGGAAGGTTGAGTTTGAATTTCGGGAAAATCGGACCAAAATTGACAGACAAAATGGCCGCCGTTTGTACGCGAATACTGTTAAAAAAATGGTATATCATGGTCGTGGACCCTGTATAGGTCACAATTTTAATTCGATTTTGATGAGGAAGGTTGAGTTCTAATTTTCGTGAAAATCGTACCAAAATTGCCGGACGAAATGGTCGCCGTTTGTACGCGAATAGTGTAAAAATATGGTATATCATGGTTGTGGACTCTCTACAGGTCACAATTCTTATCCGATTTTGATGAAAAGTCACATTTCTAGGTTGTGTACCGTCACACCATAATCATTGTCGGCTTCGAATTTCATGAATATCAGACTGGAACTGACCAACTAAATGGCTGCTCCCAATACAGTATGAAATACAGGACTTAATGATGTAGGAAAAATCACTTTCGGTATTGCTTGTTCTCTATCCATCTCTCGAAAATGTGGGCGTATCCTGCCTGGCAGTGCCAGCCTATCTTTTCAAAATATCGGACATTATTTCGACCACTTCCGGTGTACAGATTATTGTTGAAATTGCTTTATTCCTCGCAATGGTCATTTGGCTTCATGCCTCAGAAGTTTCAGAAACGTCAATTCTGCCATAAAACGAAACCCGAGCTCACAAAATGGGTAGAAAATTCGAAAAAAATCAAAAAATAAAGGGCGATAACTCGGAATGAAACTTATATTTCTGGAATCGGATGGTTTTCAGGTATCCAAAAATGTATGTCAAATTTGAAAATTTTGAAAAATAACAAAAATTGTCTCTCAAACCACATTTTTCATTTTTCGATCGCAAAAAGTCAGCGATGAAGTTTCGAAATATCGAAATTTTCAACTGCTTTCGTCCGAGAAAAGACTCAGGGTTTCCGAAAATGTCATTTGTATGAAAATAGGTACAGAATTGACGAATCTACGGCCGTTTTTTAATTTTTTGACACAGCACAAAATTCGACCACTTCCGGTCTGCGCAGAAGTATCAAAAATAGTTATCAAGTAGCCAACACATGGTTTCCCAATAGAGAATTAGGTCCCAGATCTGTATCTGTTACAGACACTGAGAAATAGGCTCCGGCGGAAAAAAAAATAATAATAACTAGACCTGCAGACCTGCAGTGCTGAATCGGCTTTCAGGAATCAGACAGGAAGTGCGTCATACAATAGCCGATCCATCGAGCTACCAAACGATACTGTAGTTGTTATGATTCAGTGACACCCTCTATCAGATTTGTAAGTAATATTTGCTTGCGAATACACCGGTCAAAATTGTAAAATCTGGCAAAATTACTTCACTTCCAGTGCCAAAAGAAATCATTATCGGTAACAAATAAGTTGAGAATTCGCAATTGAGAATTGTTTTATACACACCAGGCAATAAATAATAAACTTGGAACCCATAAACTGAAATTAAAAAGGTAAAAAACTTAAAGGGAGACAAACTATATCTCAAATTAACCGGCACTACCGAGATGAGAGAAATGGGGTTTAACGTCGACTAGACACAAACTATGTCATTTCGGGACTAGCATGGTTTAATTTTATATCAATAATTCCTGTGTAAAAAATCATCAAAAAATATTCATAAATAAAAAAGGTTTTCGTAAAAGAATTAATTTTTTTCAAAATATCGGACATTTTTATGACTACTTCCGGTTTTACGATTGTTGTTGTGATAGCTTTACGAAGTTCTTTGGATACTTAACCTTACGTACCAGAAGTGTCAGAAACATCCATTGAGTAGTTTTGGAAAAAAAGATAAATTAAAGAGCGTTTCCAAAAATGTAATGATTTGTCAATTTTTTCAAAGTTTGAGGCCATTTTTGGACCAGTTATATTATTTCAACGCTTTTCATTTTGGATTCACTATATAGACAACCGATAGGACTTTGAGTAAGAAAAATTTAAGAAAAATCTGTGGAGTCGTTTTCGAGAAAAGGGCGTCTCAGAATGTTAAAAAATCGGAAAATACTAGATTTTTGGCAAACAATAATTTATTTCCTTACCATCGAAATCGTATTATTTAGATACCATATGGTGGTCCATTAATAGGGTTATCCAGCGACACTTTAGTTCTTTTGGTCCGCTATTACCTAAAAGAGAAATCAAGTTTTTCGCAAGTGCGACAATGTTTTTAACCATTTTTTTTCATTTTTATACGCCCACATTTTCATGTGGACGTATTATGTCGTCGCCCCTGTCCGTCCGGACGTCCGTCCGTCCGTCCGTCCGTCCACAATTTGTTTGTGGACTCTCTACAGGTCACAATTCTTATCCAATTTTGACGAAACTTAAAATATAGGTTTATCCCCAAAAGATCTCGGTTCCTTTCGATATTGGCATGTATCGGATCAAAACTTCATGGATTATGGCCCCTGATTGTACGAAAAATCACGTTTTTAGCTTGTGGACCCTATAGAGGTCACAATTTTGAACCGATTTTGATGAAACTTGACATGCATGTTTGTAACCCAAAGATCTTGGTTCCTTTCGATATTTGCGGCTATCGGAATGTAATTTCCTGAATTATGACCCCTGATTGTCCGAAAAATCACCCTTTTTAGCTTGTGGTCCCTCTGGAGGTCACAATTATTATTCGATTTAAAAAAACGTTTGATTATATCACCGTTACACCCTAAGGAAGGTTGAGTTCGAATTTCGGGAAAATTGGACGAAAATTGCCATACAAAATGGCCGCCGTTTGTACGTGAATACTGTTAAAAAATTGGCATATCAAGGTTGTGGACCCTGTGGAGGTCACAATTTTGATTCAATTTTGATGAAACTTGAAATTCATGGTTATAACCCAAAGATCTTGGTTCCTTTCGATATTTGCGCATATCGGATCGTAACTTCCTGAATTATGGCCCCTGATTATACGCAAAATCGCTTTTTTTTTTAGCTTGGAGGTCACAATTATTATTCGATTTAAAAAACCGTTTAATTATATCACCGTTACACCCTAAGGAAGGTTGAGTTCGAATTTCAGGAAAATCGGACGAAAATTACCATACAAAATGGCCGCCGTTTGTACGCGAATACTGTTAAAAAATGGTATATCAAGGTTGTGGACCCTGTGGAGGTCACAATTTTGATTCGATTTTGATGAAACTTGAAATTCATGGTTATAACCCAAAGATCTTGCTTCCTTTCGATATTTGCGCATATCGGATCGTAACTTCCTGATTTATGGCCCCTGATTATACGCAAAATCGCCTTTTTTTTAGCTTGGAGGTCACAATTATTATCCGATTTAAAAAAACGTTTGATTATATTACCGTTACAACGTAAGGAAGGTTGAGTTCGAATTTCGGAAAAATCAGACCAAAATTGCCATACCAAATGGCCACCGTTTGTACACGAATACTGTTAAAAAATGGTATATCAATGTTGTGGACCCTGTAAAGGTCACAATTTTAATTCGATTTTGATGAAACTTGAAATTCATTGTTATAACCCAAAGATCTTGGTTCTTTTCGATATTTGCGCATATTGGATCGTAACTTCCTGAATTATGGCCCCTGGTTATACGCAAAATCACCCTTTTTTTAGCTTGTGGTCCCTCTGGAGGTCACAATTATTATCCAATTTAAAAAAACATTTGATTATATCACCGTTACACTGTAAGGAAGGTTGAGTTTGAATTTCGGGAAAATCGGACCAAAATTGACAGACAAAATGGCCGCCGTTTGTACGCGAATACTGTTAAAAAAATGATATATCATGGTTGTGGACCCTGTATAGGTCACAATTTTAATTCGATTTTGATGAGGAAGGTTGAGTTCTAATTTCGTGAAAATCGTACCAAAATTGCCGAACGAAATGGTCGCCGTTTGTACGCGAATAGTGTAAAAATATGGTATATCATGGTTGTGGACTCTCTACAGGTCACAATTCTTATCCGATTTTGATGAAAAGTCACATTTCTAGGTTGTGTACTGTCACACCATAATCATTGTCGGTTTCGAATTTCATTAATATCAGACTGGAACTGACCAACTAAATGGCTGCTCCGAATACAGTATGAAATACAGGACTTAAAGATGTAGGAAAAATCACTTTCGGTATTGCTTGTTCTCTGTCCATCTCTCGAAAATGTGGGCGTATCCTGCCTGGCAGTGCCAGCCTATCTTTTGAATACTTCCGGTATGGTTATTATTGTCGGAATAGTTTTAATAGCCAGTTTGGGCACTAAAATAGCCACAGGGCTCTGTAATGATATATTAAATTATCCGATCAGATAAAATCCCCCTGAGAAATCCTATGTTCAAAAGTGCCAAAAATGCAAAAAAATTAAAATATCGAAAATTAAATTTCAATAACTACATACATATTATACATCGTTAGAACCGTAATTAGGTCAGCTATCTGAATATGCAATCTTTTTTTGAAAATCTCTTAAAATAGAAAAATAGCAGAGCATTTTACAAAATTTCACGATTTTTCGACTTTTTTCGATTTTCAGTCCGTTATTTCACCTACTCCAGATATTTCAAAGTCTTACTGGATGGTTTCATGCAAAATAACTCCGAAAGGACTCTCGATAGAAAAAATTTTAAAAAAAGTTGCGGTTAAGTTTTCGAGCTACAGGCATCCAAAAACGCTCCAAATCAGTAAATACTTGATTTTCAGCGTGCCATATTTTGCTGCCTGCTCATCGTATCCGTACGAATTGGGTTTCATATGATAGCACAACCCTACTGCAATCCAATGGTACCCTAATTTGTCTAATCCATTGATATCGGACAGAGAAATCGCGTTTTTCCCCAAAATACCCATTTTTTGCATTTTTTGCATTTTTTTCAAAATATCGGACATTATTTCGACCACTTCCGGTGTACAGATTATTGTTGAAATTGCTTTATTCCTTGCAATGGTCATTTGGCTTCATGCCTCAGAAGTTTCAGAAACGTCAATTCTGCCATAAAACGAAACCCGAGCTCACAAAATGGGTAGAAAATTCGAAAAAAATCGAAAAATAAAGGGCGATAACTCGGAATGAAATTTATATTTCTGGAATCGGATGGTTTTCAGGTATCCAAAAATGTAGGTCAAATTTGAAAATTTTGAAAAATAACAAAAATTGTCTCTCAAACCACATTTTTATACGCCCACATTTTTCCGTCCGTCCGTCCACAATTTGTTTGTGGACCCTCTACAGGTCACAATTCTTATCCGATTTTGACGAAACTTGAAATATAGGTTTATCCCCAAAAGATCTCGGCTGCTTTCGATATTGGCATGTATCGGATGAAAACTTCATGGATTATGGCCCCTGATTGTACGAAAAATCACGTTTTTAGCTTGTGGACCCTATAGAGGTCACAATTTTGAACCGATTTTGATGAAACTTGACATACATGTTTATAACCCAAAGATCTTGGTTCCTTTCGATATGTGCGCCTATCGGAATGTAATTTCCTGAATTATGGCCCCTGATTGTCCGAAAAATCACCCTTTTTAGCTTGTGGTCCCTCTGGAGGTCACAATTATTATGCGATTTAAAAAAACGTTTGATTATATCACCGTTACACCCTAAGGAAGGTTGAGTTCGAATTTCGGGAAAATCGGACCAAAATTGCCATACAAAATGGCCGCCGTTTGTACGCGAATACTGTTAAAAAATGGTATATCAAGGTTGTGGACCCTGTAGAAGTCACATTTTTTATTCAATTTTGATGAAACTTGAAATTCATGGTTATAACCCAAAGATCTTGGTTCCTTTCGATATTTGCGCATATCGGAACGTAACTTCCTGAATTATGGCCCCTGATTAAGCAAAATCGCCTTATTTTAGCTTGTGGTCCCTCTGGTGGTAACAATTATTATGCGATTTAAAAAAACGTTTGATTATATCACCGTTACACCCTAAGGAAGGTTGAGTTCGAATTTCGGGAAAATCGGACCAAAATTGCCATACAAAATGGCCGCAGTTTGTACGCGAATACTGTTAAAAAATGGTATATCAAGGTTGTGGACCCTGTAGAAGTCACATTTTTTATTCAATTTTGATGAAACTTGAAATTCATGGTTATAACCCAAAGATCTTGGTTCCTTTCGATATTTGCGCATATCAGATCGTAACTTCCTGAATTATGGCCCCTGATTGTCCGAAAAATCGCCTATGGTCCCTCTGGAGGTCACAATTATTATCCGATTTGAAAAAACGTTTGACTCTATCACCGTTACACCCTACGGAAGGTTGAGTTTGAATTTCGAGAAAATTGGACCATAATTGCCAGAAAAAATGGCCGCCGTTTATACGCGAACAGTGTAAAAATATGGTATGTCAAAGTTGTGGACCCTGTAGAGGTGACAATTTTAATTCGATTTTGATGAAACCTGAAATGCTTGTTTATAACCTAAAGATCTTTATTCTTTTCGATATTTGCGCATATCAAATTGTAACTTAATGAATTATGGCCTTTGATTGTAGGAAAAATCACTTTCGGTATTGCTTGTTCTCTGTCTATCTCTCGAACAATTATTATCTGATTTAAAAAAAAACTCTGATTATATTACTGTTGCACCGTAAGGAAGGTTGAGTTCGGATTTCGTGAAAATTGTACCAAAATTGCAGGACGAAATGGTCACCGTTTGTACGCGAATAGTGTAAAAATATGGTATATCATGGTTGTGGACTCTCTACAGGTCACAATTCTTATCCGATTTTGACGAAAAGTAACATTTCTAGGTTGTGTACCGTCAAACCATAATCATTGTCGGCTTCGAATTTCATGAATATCAGACTGGAACTGACCAACAAAATGGCTGCTCCCAATACAGTATGAAATACAGGACTTAATGATGTAGGAAAAATCACTTTCGGTATTGCTTGTTCTCTATCCATCTCTCAAAAATGTGGGCGTATCCTGCCTGGCAGTGCCAGCCTATCTTTCATTTTTCGATCGCAAGAAGTCAGCTGCTGTCGTCCGAGAAAAGACTCAGGGTTTCCGAAAATGTCATTTGTATGTAAATAGGTACAGAATTGACGAATCTACGGCCGTTTTTTAATTTTTTGACACAGCACAAAATTCGACCACTTCCGGTCTGCGCAGAAGTTTAAAAAATAGTTTATCAAGTAGCCAACACATGGTTTCCCAATAGAGAATTAGGTCCCAGATCGGTATCTGTTACAGGCACTGAGAAATAGGCTCCGGCGAAAAAAAAATTAAAAATAACTAGACCTGCAAGCAGCACTGAACCGGCTTTCAGGAATCATACAGGAAGTTTATTATACCATAGCCGATCCATTGAGCTACCAAACTTAAATTGTTTTGCTTCAGTGACACCCTCTATCATATGTAAAGTAATATTTGCTGGCGAAAAGACCGGTCAAAATTGTAAATTATGGCAAAATTACATCACTTCCGGTAACGAAAGAAATTTTTATAGGTGAAAAATAAGTCGAAAATTCGCAACACACAAAATACAAACTTTGTTTTATACATATCGGGCAATAAATAATTACCCTATATAACCCATAAACTGAAATTAAGAAGGTAAAAAACTTAAAAGTGACCCTGGGAAAATTGGCTATTATTCGACAAGGGAACATGCTAGAAGCCTTTTCTTGATATCAATATGATTTTATTGATCCAATCTTACTGCCCATTAGAGTCAGACGTTATCAAGTTAAACGAATAATAAATATAAATACGTTTTTTGCAAAAATTACATTACTTCCGGTGATATTGAAAATGTTAACTTAGTTTATTGAAGTCATAAATGGCATAAGGCATCAAATGGTAAAAAATTATAAAAATCGAATAATAATTGACACTTTTATAGACCAAAAACCTTGAAAAGTGACTTATAGAAGATCGCCTATTTCTCTGCAACCATACAAGTTAGAAACCATTTTGTGGTATCTGTATGGTCATATGGCTTCATTCTATTCGTTGATGGGAATAAAATATCATAATTTTAAAAATATTATAAGGCAGACTCATTTGAATAAAATATTAGTTTTTTAGGTCAAAAATACAGTTTTTGCCCAAATGACGTCATTTCCGGTCACAGTGAAAATGTAAAATTGGCTTGACCAAGTCCAAATTGGCATTTGGCATCAAATGGAAAAAATATTGCAAATCGAATAATAATTCACTCTTTTATAGGCAAAATAACGTGCAAAGTGATGCATGCAAAATTGCATATTTCTCGGCCACTGCTCATATTACAAACTAATTTTCGCATACATTCTCTTCGTCTGGATTATTGCTACGAGTTTATGAAAATTACAAATAAATATTTCAAAGTATGAAGACGCTGAATGAATTGTAAATAACTGAATTTTACACTTTATTTTACATTTTATTCGAAATTGCCCGAAAATGAAATTGAAATTAAAAAATCTGAGCAAAGGATTTTGTGCATCTTTGCAGGGTGCATCCTTTTAGTTATATCAGTTTTGAAAAAAAAAATATTTGCTTTCAAAAAGTGGTACCGAACTGTCAAAATTGTAGTTTTTGTTAATATTACGTCACTTCCGTTGCCGATTGAAAAATTTCACCGTAACAAAAAAAATTACAATTGGGACCACGGAGCATATGAACTTTGTTTTATACAAATCGAACAATAAATAATTTTTCTGGGTACGAAAAACTAAATTAGCCGATGGCGGCTAACGCAAATTACCGAGACAATTTTTTTTTCTCATTTCTGCTCAAGTACGATGATATTTTAACCCTGTGTAAAATACCATCAAAAAATATTCATAAATAAAAAAGGTATTTGTAAAAAAATTATTTTTTTTCAAAATATCGGACATTTTTTCGACTACTTCCGGTTTTACGATCATTGTCGCGATATCTTTACGAAGTTCTTTCGATACTTAACTTTATGTACCAGAAGTGTCAGAAACATCCATTGAGTAGTTTTGGAAAAAAAGATAAATTAAAGAGCGTTTACAAAAATTTAATGATTTTTCAATTTTTTTAAAAGTTTGATGCCATTTTTGGACCACCTATATTATTTCAATGCTTTTCATTTTGGATTCACTATATAGACAACCGATAGGACTTTGAGTAAGAAAAGTTTAAGAAAAATCTGCGGCGGCGTTTTCGAGAAAAGGGCGTCTCAGAATGTTAAAAAATCGGAAAATACTAGATTTTTGGCATACAATAATTTATTTCCCTACCATCGAAATCGTATTATTTAGATACCATATGATGGTCCATTAATAGGGCTTTCCAACGACACTTTAGTTCTTTTGGTCCGCTATTACCTAAGGGAGAAATCAAGTTTTTTGCAAGTGCGACAATGTTTTTAACCTTTTTTTTCATATTTTGAATACTTCCGGTATGGTTATTATTTTCGGAATAGTTTTAATAGCCGATTTGGGCACTAAAATAGCCACAGGGCTCTGTAATGACATATTGCATTATCTGATCAGATAAAATGCACCTGAGAAATCCTATGTTGAAAAGTGCCAAAAATGCATAAAATTTGAAATATCGAAAATTAAATTTCAATAACTACATACATATTATACATCGTTAGAATCGTAATTAGGTCAGCTATCTGAATATACAGTCTTTTTTTGAAAATCTTTTAAAATAAAAAAATAGTAGAGCATTTTCCAAAATTTCACGATTTTTCGACTTTTTTCGATTTTCAGTCCGTTATTTCACCTATTCCAGACATTTCAAAGTCTTATTGGATGGCATAATACACAAGACTATCGAATGGACTCTCGATAGAGAAAGTTAAAAAAAAAGTTGCGGTTAAGTTTTCGAGATACAGGCGTCCCAAAACGCTCCAAATCAGAAAATACTTGATTTTCAGCGTGCCATATTTTGCTTCCTGCTCATCGTATCCGTATGAATTGGGTATCATACGATAGTACAATCCTAGTGCAGTCCAATGGTACCCTAATTTCTTTAATCCGTTGATATCGGGCGGAGAAATCGCGTTTTCCCCAAAAATATCCCTTTTTTGCATTTTTTTCAAAATATTGTACATTATTTCGACCACTTCCGGTTTAAAGATCCGTGTCGAAATTACTTTATCAGTTGGTATTGGACTATAACTTCATGTTCCAGAAGTTTCAGAAACGTCATTTCTACCATAAAACGAAACCCGAGCTCGCAAAATGGGAACAAAATTCGAAAAAAATCGAAAAATAAAGGGCAATAACTCTGAATGAAACTTATATTACTGGAATCGGATGGACTTCAGGTATCCAAAAATGTAGGTCAAATTTGAAAATTATGAAAAATAACAAAAATTGTCTCGTAAACAACATGTTTTCAATTTTCGAACGATAAAAGTCATACACGAATGTTCGAAATTGAAAAATGTGAGATAGCCATTGTCTCAGGAAAGATTCAGGGATTCCAAAAATGTAATTTTTTTGAAAATGAATAAAGAATTGACGAAACTATGGCCGATTTTCAGTTCGGTCACTTCCGGTATGCGCAGAAATTTCAAAAATATTTTATCAAGTAGCCACCACATGGTTTCCCAATAGAAAATCTAGTTCCAGATCGATATCTGTTTTCGATCATGGAGATCTAGGCCCCCGCGGTAAATAATAATAATGATAATAATAACTAGACCCGCAAGCAGCACTGAACCGGCTTTCAGGAATCATACAGGAAGTTTATTATACCATAGCCGATCCATTGAGCTACCGAACTATACTTTAGTTGTTTTGCTTCAGTGAAACCTTCTATCATATGTAAAAGTAATATTTGCTGCGAAAAGACGGGTCAAAATTGTAAATTATGGCAAAGTTACGTCAATTCCAGTGCCGAAAGAAATTTTTATAGGTGAAAAATAAGTCGAAAATTCGCAACATACAAAATACAAACTTTGTTTTATACATATCGGGCAATAAATAATTAACCTGTAACCCATAAACTGAAATTAAGAAGGTAAAAAAATTAACAGTGACCCTGGGAAAATTGGCTATTATTCGACAAGGGAACATGCTAGAAGCCTTTTCTTGATATCAATATGATGGTATTGATCCAATCTTACTGCCCATTAGAGTCAGACGCTATAAAGTTAAACGAATAATATATATAAATCCCTTCAAAAAATGTTTGTTTTGAAGGCTAAAAATACGTTTTTTGCAAAAATTACATCACTTCCGGTGATATTGAAAATGTTAACTTGGTTCATAGAAGTAATAAATGGCATAAGGCAACAAATGGTAAAAAAAATTATAAAAATCGAATAATAATTGACACTTTTATAGACCTAAAACCTTGAAAAGTGACTTATAGAAGATCGCCTATTTCTCTGTAACCGTACAAGTTAAAAACCATTTTGTGGTATCTGTATGGTCGTATGGCTTCATTCTCTTCGTTGATGGGAATCAAATATCATAATTTTAAAAATATTATAAGGTAGACTCATTTGAATAAAATATTAGTTTTTTAGGTCAAAAATACAGTTTTTGCCCAAATGACGTCATTTCCGGTCACAGTGAAAATGTAAAATTGGCTTGACCAAGTCCAAATTGGCATTTGGCATCAAATGGAAAAAATATTGCAAATCGAATAATAATTCACTCTTTTATAGGCAAAATAACGTGAAAAGTGATGCATGCAAAATTGCACATTTCTCGGCAACTGCTCATATTACAAACTAATTTTCTCACACATTCTCTTCGTCTGGATTATTGCTACGAGTTTATGAAAATTACAAATAAATATTTCAAAATATGAAGACGCTGAATGAATTGTAAATAATTGAATTTTACACTTTATTTTACATTTTATTCGAAATCGCCCAAAAATGAAATTGGAATTAAAAAATATGAGCTAAGGATTTTGTACACCTATTTGACTATTAAATTGGCAGCTATCTATAGGGACTCATATTTTGATAACGTTACGTACACGCAAAATCTTAGTTTAATCCACGTGTTAACTGAAAACACGTACAATTGTGGCGGCTGCTTTGATGATTACCTAATCAACAATAATCTTAATCTCCTGTCCACTAGCTGGCACTAAGGTGCTAATTAATTGATGAAATTAACTTCAGTTAATCCTACCAAAGTTATAATATACAAATTACTACTAATGTATAGATTGTTCTTCAGTATAACACTATGATGTTGTGGATTATTTGTTACGAAAAGAGTGCATTTACAACGATTTTCGTCTTCAGCACCATTGCAATTCTAAATAAAAAAATATCAATTGACAAAATAGCAAATAAATGTTTGATATCGTCTGATCAAATTTTTACTACGATTTAAGTCTTTAGCACCCCTGAAAATGCCTGAAAAGATATGTTCAACGGCAGAAAAGAAAATAAATGGCCTGTTTGCTATGGCAGCTGTCCAGACAGATAATCCCTTGAAACAAACTGCATGACATATTCCACTTTTCATTAGCCAGGTTATTCTTGGTAGGCATTCCTTTTGGTAGCCCTGATTGTAAGTCACTAACTTGTAGGTCCCATGTCCAATCCCTGCATTTAGTGGGAGTTATATGTAACTTTATTTTAAATAATCAAATTAAGTTGCCTATCGCACATATATTTATTACCCATACAGGCTTCCATAATTACCATCCTATCACAGCATCGCATTCGGATTAAGCCTCAATTCATATGCGGCCTCGTTTTCATATTCTGCCTCGCTTTCAGAAGTCGTCTGCTAGCAGCAGGACAACCGAAAAACAGGAGCTAAACCCCCTTCCTCCCCACCTCCAGCCTTTGTGATATTTAATTACAAAGACATTACTCAAATAATGGTAGCTATCAGATTTGTGATATCACTATGTTATAAATATTCCAACATTAACCTTTATACTGTTAAAAGTTCCAATGTTAGTTTTAAATGTTTCAACTGGTTAAATAAACGACGGTGGTGTATCAGTTTTATTATAATGTTGATATTGTTAAACTTCAATACCTTTATTATATCGATACTTATTTCATTCTGGTTAATTTTTCTTGGAGAACGGGACACTACTTATCGAAGGCATCCGATGGCATCCTATTAAGCTACTGCTTAATTTTATCCCCTCAAAAAATGTGGTCCGGCAATTTTAGACCAAACTTGAGTAAACATGAAGTTCTAAATTCGTAGCCAAGGCAACCATGGCATCAAATTCTGTGTTTCTGTATTTCGGTTCCTTCGGGAGCTGCCTTCGGTTCCTTCGGGAGCTGCCTTCGGTTCCTTCGGGAACTGCCTTCGGTTCCTTCGGGAGCTGCCTTCGGTTCTTTCGGGAGCTGCCTTCGGTTCCTTTTGGAGCTGCCTTCTTCTCTTACCTGTCTCTAATTCCGGTAGACCTAGATCTACTGCCTAGCCATGGCTTGCCTGTTTCACTGCTTAATATTATGCTGAACATGAGTGGACTCCCGTACTCCCATATTGCCAAAGAATTAAATTGTTATGATTGTATTATAATTAGACCTTAATAAATTCTAATGTTAATAATTTGAGTTTATTTAAAACGAGAAATATTCAGATTTGTCAGCACAGTCCCATGTCCAATCCCTGCATTTAACGAGAAATATTCAGATTTGTCAGCACAGTTCTTCCCTTGTCAAAGGTGTAGGGGTGGTGTTCGAAAATAATAGATCAGAGTAGATGCGAAACCGAGGTCCTATGTACACATTTGCTTGCACGTAAAACACCCGGGTGCCAGTCACATATTTAAGGAGGGGAGGGGATGTCCAAATGTACATGCCAGTCCAACCTGCTGCATGTCCTCCACAGCACTGAATCGGCTATCAGGAATCAGACAGGAAATACGTCATACAATAGCCGATCTATCCAGCTACCAAACGATACTGTATTTTTATACGCCCACATTTTCATGTGGACGTATATTGTCGTCGCCCCTGTTCGTCCGTCCGTCCGGACGTCCGTCCGGACGTCCGTCCGTCCGTCCACAATTGTTTGTGAACAGTCTACAGGTCACAATTTTTATCCGATTTCAATGAAACTTAAAATATAGGTTTATCACCCAAAGATGATTGGTTCCTTTCGATATTGGCATGTATCAGACCGTAACTTCATGGGTTATGGCCCCTGATTGTACGAAAAATCACGTTTTTTAGCTTGTGAACAGTGTAGAGGTCACAATTTTGAACCAATTTGGATGAAACTTGAAATGCATGTTTATAAACCAAAGATCTTGGTTCCTTTCGATATTTGCGCCAATTGGATCGTAACTTCCTGAATTATGGCCCCTGATTGTCCGAAAAATCGCCCTTTTTAGCTTGTGGTCCCTCTGGAGGTCAAAATTGTTATCCGATTTAAAAAACCGTTTGAATATATCACCGTTCCATGGTTATGAAGGTTGAGTTAGAATTTCGTGAAAATCGGACCAAAATTGACGGACAAAATGGCCGCCATTTGTACGCGAATAGTGTGAAAATATGTTATATCAAGGTTGTGAACAGTGTAGAGGTCACAATTTTGAACCGATTTGGATGAAACTTGAAAAGCATGTTTATAACCCAAAGATCTTGGTTCCTTTCGATATTTGCGCCAATCGGATCGTAACTTCCTGAATTATGGCCCCTGATTGTCCGAAAAATCGCCCTTTTTAGCTTGTGGTCCCTCTGGAGGTCAAAATTGTTATCCGATTTAAAACAACGTTTGATTATATCACAGTTCCATGGTTATGAAGGTTGAGTTCGAATTTTGTGAAAATCGGACCAAAATTGACGGACAAAATGGCCGCCATTTGTACGCGAATAGTGTGAAAATATGTTATATCAAGGTTGTGGACCTTATAGAGGTCACAATTTTGAACCAATTTTGATGAAACTTGACATGTATGTTTATAACCCAAAGATCTTGGTTCCTTTCGATATTTGCGCCCATCGGATTGTAACTTCCTGAATTATGGCCCCTGATTGTCCAAAAAATCGCCCTTTTTAGCTTGTGGTCCCTCTGGAGGTCAAAATTGTTATCCGATTTAAAAAAACGTTTCATTATATCACCGTTCCATGGTTATGAAGGTTGAATTCGAATTTCGTGAAAATCGGACCAAAATTGACGGACAAAATGGCCGCCGTTTGTACGCGAATAGTGTGAAAATATGTTATATCAAGGTTGTGGACCTTATAGAGGTCACAATTTTGAACCAATGTTGATGAAACTTGACATGTATGTTTATAACCAAAAGATCTTGGTTCCTCTCGATATTTGCGCCCATCGGATCGTAACTTCCTGAATTATGGCCCCTGATTGTCCAAAAAAATCGCCCTTTTTAGCTTGTGGTCCCTCTGGAGGTCAAAATTGTTATCCGATTTAAAAAACCGTTTGATTATATCACCATTTCATGGTTATGAAGGTTGAGTATGAATTTTGTGAAAATCGGACCAAAATTGACAGACAAAATGGCTGCCGTTTGTACGCGAATAGTGTGAAAATATGTTATATAAAGGATGTGGACCTTATAGAGGTCACAATTTTGAACCGATTTTGATGAAACTTGACATGTATGTTTATAACCCAAAGATCTTGGTTCCTTTCAATATTTGCGCCCATCGGGTCATTACTTCCTGAATTATGTCCCCTGATTGTACGAAAAATCACCCTTTTTAGCTTGTTGTGCCTCTGGAGGTCACAATTATTATCTGATTTAAAAAAAAAACGTTTGATTATAAAAACCAAACAAATTCTAATGATTTTCTGATAATTTCTTAATATGCGACAACTCTTGTTGACTGCCCGAACGATTTGGCTGCTGTGTGGGCGTATGTTTCGTTGCCTGGCAACCTATTTTTTTTTATTCATTGACACCCTCTATCAGACTTGTAAAAGTAATATTTGCTTGCGAAAAGATCGGCCAAAATTGTAAAATCTGGAAAAATTACGTCACATCCGGTGCCAAAAGAAATCATTATCGGCAGCAAATAAGTTGAGAATTTGCAACATGAAACATACAAACTTTGTTTTATACGGTTTTTGCAAATAGGACATTACTTCCGGTGATAATGGAAATGTTAAATCAGATCACTGCAATCATAAATGGCATAAGGCATCACATGGTGAAAATTGTATGAAAATTGAATAATAATTGACACTTTTATAGACCAAAAAGCTTGAAAAGTGACTTGTAGAAACTCGTCTATTTCTCGACAACCGTACAAGTTAGAAACTTGTTTGTGGTATCTGTATGCTATTCGTTGATGGGATTCAAATATCATAATTTTAAAAATTTTATAGAAAAGACTCATTTGAATAAAATATTTGTTTTTATACGCCCACATTTTCATGTGGACGTATTATGTCGTCGCCCCTGTCCGGACATCCGTCCGCCCACAATTTGTTTGTGGACTCTCTACAGGTCACAATTCTTATCCGATTTTGACGAAACTTGAAATATAGGTTTATCCCCAAAAGATCTCGGCTGCTTTCGATATTGGCATGTATTGGATCAAAACTTCATGGATTATGGCCCCTGATTGTACGAAAAATCACGTTTTTAGCTTGTGGACCCTATAGAGGTCACAATTTTGAACCGATTTTGATGAAACTTGACATGCATGTTTGTAACCCAAAGATCTTGGTTCCTTTCGATATTTGCGGCTATCGGAATGTAATTTCCTGAATTATGGCCCCTGATTGTCCGAAAAATCACCCTTTTTAGCTTGTGGTCCCTCTGGAGGTCACAATTATTATTCGATTTAAAAAACCGTTTGATTATATCACCGTTACACCCTAAGGTAGGTTGAGTTCGAATTTCGGGAAAATCGGACGAAAATTGCCATACAAAATGGCCGCCGTTTGTACGCGAATACTGTTAAAAAATGGTATATCAAGGTTGTGGACTCTCTACAGGTCACAATTCTTATCCGATTTTGATGAAAAGTCACATTTCTAGGTTGTGTACCGTCATACCATAATCATTGTCGGTTTTGAATTTCATTAATATCGGACTGGAACTGACCAACAAAATGCCTGCTCCCAATACAGTATGAAATACAGGACTTAATGATGTAGGAAAAATCACTTTCGGTATTGCTTGTTCTCTATCCATCTCTCAAAAATGTGGGCGTATCCTGCCTGGCAGTGCCAGCCTATCTTTTAGGTTAAAAATACAGTTTTTGCCAAAATGGTGTCATTTCAAGTCACAGTGAAACAGTAAAATTGGCTTAACCTAGTCCAAATTGGCATTAGGCATTTAATGAAAAAAATATATTGAAAATCGGATAATAGTTTACTCTTTTATAGGCAAAATAAGGTAAAAATTGATGCATGAAAAACTGCATATTCCTCGGCAATTGCTCATATAATGAACTGTTTTTTGCATACATTCTCCATGTCTGGTTTATTACTACGAGTTTATGAAAGTTACGATAAATAGTTCAAAATATGAAGATGTTGAATGGGTTGTAAATAACTGATTGTTACAATTTTTTTTTACATTTATTCCAAATTGTCCGAAAATGAAATTGAAATTACAAAATCGGAGCTAACGATTTGTGCCCCTTTACAACGCGCATGCTATATCAGATTTCGAAAAAAATAATATTTGCTTTCAAAAAGTGGTATTGAACTGTCAAAATTGTAGTTTTTGTTAATATTACGCCACTCCCGTTGCGTGCAGAAAAATTTCACGGTAACAAAAAAAAATACAATTGAGACCACGGAGCATATGCACTTTCTTTTATACAAATAGAACAATAAATAATTAATCTAGGTACGAAAAACTAAATTAGCCAATGGCGACTAAAGAAAATTACTGAGACAAAATTCTTTCTCACTTCTGCTCAAGTAGGGTGATACGTTACCATCAAAAAATATTCTTAAATAAAAAAGTTTTCTGTAAAAATTTAAAAAAAAAAAAAAATATCGGAGATTTTTTCGACTACTTTCGGTTTTTCGATCATTGTCGGAATAGCATTAACAAGTTGATTAGATACTTAACTTCCTGTTCCAGAAATATCAGAAACATTCATTGAGTAATTTTCGAAAGAAAGATACATAAAAGATCATTTTCAATAAATTAATGATTTTTCAACTTTTTTCAAAGTTTGAGGTCATTTTTGAACTACCTATAATATTGCAACGCTTTTATTATTATATGCACACGCTAGGCCACCGATAGGACTCTAAGTAAAAAATGTTTAAGAAAAATGGTAGGCGTCGTTTTCGAGAAAAAGGCGCCTCAGAATGCTCCAAAACAGAAAATACTTAGTTTTCGGCGTACCATAATTTATTTCCTAAGAATCAAATTCGTGTTATTTAGATGTTATACAATCGTCTATTAATGGAACTATCCAACGACACTTTAATTATTCTGGTCCGCTAATATGTGACGGAGAATTCGAACTTTTGGCAAGAGCTCCAATTTTTTTTTATCTTTTTATACGCCCACATTGAAATGTGGTCGTATATTGTCGTCGCCCCTGTCCGTCCGTCCGTCCGTCCGGCGTCCACAATTGCTTGTGGACGCTCTACAGGCTAAAGTTAATATCCGATTGACTTTAAATTTATACACAGTGTTTAAGGTCATGAGACGAAGAAGCCTATTGATTTTCAGCGATTTCCGATAATTAGTGCCAGAGTTATGGCCCTTGATCACTTCAAAAAATCTTGTGGACGCTCTAGAGGCCAAAGTTAATATCCGATTTACTTTAAATTTATACACAGTGTTTAAGGTCATGAGACGAAGAATCCTATTGATTTTCAGCGATTTCCGATAATAACTACCAGAGTTATGGCCCTTGATCACTTCAAAATATCTTGTGGACGCTCTAGAGGCCAAAGTTAATATCCGATTGACTTTAAATTTATACACAGTGTTTAAGGTCATGGGACAAAGAAGCCTATTGTTTTTCAGCGATTTTCGATAATAACTACCAGAGTTATGGCCCTTGATCACTTCAAAATATCTTGTGGACGCTCTAGAGGCCAAAGTTAATATCCGATTGACTTTAAATTTATACACAGTGTTTAAGGTCATGAGACGAAGAAGCCTATTGATTTTCAGCGATTTCCGATAATTAGTGCCAGAGTTATGGCCCTTGAACACTTGAAAATATCTTGTGGACGCTCTAGAGGCCAAAGTTAATATCCAATTGACTTTAAATTTATACACAGTGTTTAAGGTCATGAGACGAAGAAGTCTATTGTTTTTCAGCGATTTTCGATAATAACTACCAGAGTTATGGCCCTTGATCACTTCAAAATATCTTGTGGACGCTCTAGAGGCCAAAGTTAATATCCGATTGACTTTAAATTTATACACAGTGTTTAAGGTCATGAGACGAAGAAGCCTATTGATTTTCAGCGATTTCCGATAATTAGTGCCAGAGTTATGGCCCTTGATCACTTAAAAATATCTTGTGGACGCTCTAAAGGCCAAAGTTAATATCCGATTGACTTTAAATTTATACACAGTGTTTAAGGTCATGAGACGAAGAAGCCTATTGATTTTCAGCGATTTCCGATAATTAGTGCCAGTGTTATGGCCCTTGAACACTTGAAAATATCTTGTGGACGCTCTAGAGGCCAAAGTTAATATCCAATTGACTTTAAATTTATACACAGTGTTTAAGGTCATGAGACGAAGAAGTCTATTGTTTTTCAGCGATTTTCGATAATAACTACCAGAGTTATGGCCCTTGATCACTTCAAAATATCTTGTGGACGCTCTAGAGGCCAAAGTTAATATCCGATTGACTTTAAATTTATACACAGTGTTTAAGGTCATGAGACGAAGAAGCCTATTGATTTTCAGCGATTTCCGATAATTAGTGCCAGAGTTATGGCCCTTGATCACTTAAAAATATCTTGTGGACGCTCTAAAGGCCAAAGTTAATATCCGATTGACTTTAAATTTATACACAGTGTTTAAGGTCATGAGACGAAGAAGCCTATTGATTTTCAGCGATTTCCGATAATTAGTGCCAGTGTTATGGCCCTTGAACACTTGAAAATATCTTGTGGACGCTCTAGAGGCCAAAGTTAATATCCAATTGACTTTAAATTTATACACAGTGTTTAAGGTCATGAGACGAAGAAGTCTATTGATTTTCAGCGATTTCCGATAATTAGTGCCAGAGTTATAGCCCTTGTTTTTCAGCGATTTTCGATAATAACTACCAGAGTTATGGCCCTTGATCACTTCAAAAATCTTGTGGACGCTCTAGAGGCCAAAGTTAATATCCGATTTACTTTAAATTTATACACAGTGTTTAAGGTCATGAGACAAAGAATCCTATTGATTTTCAGCAATTCCCGATAATTAGTGCCAGAGTTATGTCCCTTGATCACTTCAAAAAATCCTGCGGACGCTCTAGAGGCCAAAGTTAATATCCGATTGACTTTAAATTATACACAGTGGATGCTCTAGAGGTCAAAGTTAATATCAGATTGAATTCAAATTTATACATAGTGTTTACAGTCATGAGACTAAGTCGTCTATCGATTTTCAGTGATTTTCAATAATTGCTACAAGAGTTATGGCCCTTGATCACTTCGAAAAAATCCTGTGGAAGCTCTAGAGGCCAAAGTTAATATCCGATTGACTTGAAATTAACACACAGTGTTTAGGGTCATGAGACGAAGAAGCCTATTGATTTAAAATAATTATTGCCAGAGTTATCTCCCTTGATAACTTCAAAAAATCTTGTTACGCTATAGAGGCTAAACTTATCATCCGATTGACTTTAGATTGATACACAGAGTTTAAGGTGTTGAAACGAACAAGTATTTTGATTTTCAATGAATTTTAATAACTGAACAGCTAAATCCATGATATTAAATGTTTCATGTATATACTAATTGTTAGTGTGGGGTAACACTTTATAAAAAGCAATCAAATTCTAATGATTTTCTGATAATTACATAATGAGCCCTTACTCTTAATCAGTTTTTAGTGTATTACAAATGTTTCATTAGCAAAAAAAGTAAAAATATGCGACAACCCTTGTTGACTGCCCGAACGATTTAGCTGCTGTGGGCGTATGTTTCGTTGCCTGGCAACCTATCTTTTACATTTTTCGTCGTTTTTTGAACTACTTCCGGTATATGAATCATTGTCGAGTAGTTTTCACATCCAGTGTTGGAGTTTGCATGGGGACAGGGCTCTCTAATGATATACTACATTATACGATTAAATAAAACACTTCTGAGAAATCCCATGTTCAAAAGTGTTAGAAATGTAAAAATGTCAATATATTGAAAATTAAATTTCAATAACTAAATACATATTATACATCGTTAGAACCGTAATTAGGTCAGCTATCTGAATTTATATCCTTTTTTTGAAAATCTCTTCAAATAAAAAAATAGTAGAGCATTTCCCAAATTTTCACGATTTTTCGACTTTTTTCGATTTACAGTCCCTTTTTTGTCCTATTCCAAATATTTGAAGGTCTTAACGGATGGATCCATGCTAAAGACTACCGGAAGGACCATCAATAGATAAAGTTTAAGAAAAATCGCTGGAGCAGTTTTCGAGATAAAGGCGTCCCAAAACGCTCCAAATTAAAAAATACTTGATTTTCAGCGTGCCATATTTTACTTCCGGGTCATCGTATCTTTATGAAATGGGTACCATACGATACTTCAAATCCCTAGCAACCCAACGAAATCATAATCTCTTTAATCCGTTGATATCGGACGAAATAATCACGTATTTCCCCAAAGCTCCCATTTTTTGCATTTTTTTCCAAACATCAGAAATTATTTCGACTACTTCTGGTTTACGGATCGTTCCTGAAATTGCTTTATCCAACTGTCTGACTATATGGCTTTATGTTCCAGAGGTTTCAGAAATATCGATTTATCCTTTCCAAAAAATATAAGGGTTTGAAAATGGGTTGAAAATTCGAAAAAAATCGAAAAATAAAGGGAGATAACTCTGAATGAAACTTATGTTACTGGAATCGGATGGACTTCAGAAATCCAAAAATGTAGGTCAAATTTGAAAATTTTGAAAAATAACAAAAAACATCTCGTAAACAACATATTTTCAATTTTCGAACGATAAAAGTCAGTGATGAATGTTTCGAAATTGAAAAATGTGAGATTGCTATTGTCTCGCAAAAGATTCAGGGATTCCAGAAATGTAATTTGTTTGAAAATGGATAAAGAATTGACGAAACTATGGCCGATTTTTAATTTCAGACGAGCGTACAAAGTTCGACCACTTCCGGTATGCGCAGACGTTTCAAAAATAGTTTATCAAGTAGCCACCACATAGTTTCCGGATAGAAAATTTGATTTCAGATCGATATCTGTTTTCGATCATGGTGAAATAGGCTCCGGTAGTAAAGAATAATAATAATAAACTAGATCTGCTACTGTCCCATGCAGATATGAAAGCTTTCATATTCATCGTCACGTGTCATTGATTGTATCAAGTATCCTAAATAAAAGGATAAGAAGAAAAAATTATTAAAATTGGTCAAAAACTTGCGAAGTTACAAGTCTAAATATAGTATGAAACATTGCACCCAGGCATAACAATAATCTGAAAACTAAAGGGAAATAACTTGTATTACTGTAATGAGACGGATGAGAAAATGAAATGAAAATGGCGGGAAAAAAAAATTAAAAATGGCAGGTTGGACAGGCGACCTTCCTCCTTGTCACGTACAACCGGGCATTCGAAAACACGCTAGTTAACTCAATGACAGGCGCGCGTGCTAACCATTCAGCCACCCAACCCCCCTTTGAAATCAGACACGTGCAATATGTCATATAGTAAGAATAAGAAGTCGCTCACAACAAAATGGTAAATTAATGAGTTTAGGTCAAAAGGTTGAGCTACTGTTTTAGAGTACTTAATAGTTTTAAAGAGACACGTTAAGGGTTGTTCATAGTTAAATGAAAGTTTAATTTTAAATAAGACCTATAAAATTAGGATTTAATAATGCCAGACTAATATTTCCAATATGTTTGGTTAAGCATGTTTTAAACAAAGGATCATGTTTGTTTAAACAAGAATGGCACTCTGCAATAAAAAAACTGACCAAAGCAAGATTTCTATGCAGAAATTAAATAATTGCTAGAACCAGAAAAATATTTATCCACTATAATAAATAAGCAACATAGAGAAAATGAAATGAAATTGAATAGGGTTTAACGTCCGACTGTTCTGCTCCTAAAATGGGCTAATGAAGACAGGCATATGCCATAAAGTGTGCAATGAGGGAAATTTTACCCGGGCAGCGGCGGTTACGGTCTACGAGGTTGGACAGGCGACCATACTCCTTGTCACGTACAACCAAGAAATCGAAACAACGCCAGTTGACTCAATGACAGACGTTATGATACAGAGCGCACGTGCTAACCATTCAGCCACGCAACCTCCCTAAAATCGGCAAATTGCTGACCTACAGCGAGAAACATTTCAACCGGGCCAAATTTTCTATTGTAACAGTTTAATTTGGACGGTACCTTTAGTTATCAACCGAATATTACAAAACTTTTAAAAATAAGCTCTCCCTGACCAGCTTAAGCGTTCGCAATAAACGTTTGCCCCTTAAAATCGGCAAATTGCTGACTTTAAAGTGAGAAACATTACAACCGGGCGAAATTTTCTGTTTTATCACTTTTACAGTACCTTTGATTACCAACCGATTATTACAAAACTTTAAAAATAAAAGAGAAAGAGAGAAATGCGGCCTAATGTCCATTCGACACAAACTAGGTCATTTCGGGACTAACATGTTTTTTAATTTTATTTAAAAACTCCCCTTGCGCTTACAGGTCTTTAGCCTTTGGGAGGAAACCGAAGGACATGGAGAAAACCCACGAGGTTGGACATCATACTTCATGTCACGTGCAACCTGGAGATCGAAACGACGCCCGTTGACTCAATGACAGACGTTACGATACAGTGCGCACATGCTAACCATTCAGCCATTCAGCCTCCCTGAATTCAGAAAATTGCTGACTTATAGCAAGAAACATTTCAACCGGGCGAAATTTTCTGTTTTAACAGTTTAATGTGCACGGTACTTTAATTACCAACCGATTATTACAAAACTGTTGAAAATAAGCTCCAACTGACCAGCTTAATCGTATGCAATAAACGTTTTCGCCTGAATTGAAAGTTCTGCACGGAGAAAGTTCATCTCGATTTCCCGGCGTGGTTCCCCTTGTCAGTGAGGCAGAACGGAGGACCTGACAAGCACAGCTGTCTAGTCATTCGGATGGGACGAAAAACCAAGGTCCTGTGTACACATTGGAGTGCACGTAAAATATCCCTAAGCAGTTGGAATTCGATACTGTTGAATAAGCTCTATACGATGACTAAATGTGTAGATTGTAGTCACCCACACTGCATGTTTCGCTTAACAATGAAAGGGTGCCGTTTTCAATGTTCGATCCTTTTGTTCTTCTACTCCTGATATGTTGGACTGTTGATCGATGGTTTCATATAAAAGACTACCAATAAGACTCTTTGTAGAAGAAGTTCCCAAAAAATATTATGTTGACTTTACGAGAAAGACCTCTAAACATGCTCCAAATTGTAAAAATACGACTTTTTGGATTTTCAATCTCTTTTTTTCGGCTATCCCCGATATTTAGAAAAAATAATACAATGATTTCACACAACAGGCTAGCTATTAGACTCTCTATTGACAAAAGTTTCACCGCCCTCCCTTCATTATAACCGAAGTTATCGTGCCCTAAAGAATCAACAAATTAGCATGCTTATCTCTGCTTACCCTAAGCAGAAAATGCTCATCTTTAAATTCAATCATAACATTGACCTAGTAAACGTCTACACCAAGTTTGAACATTCTAGCTTAATTAGAAGGAGAGTAATTGTGTTCCAAAATCCCGACCCTTCAAATTGCTTATATTTTTCATTTTCAATTCAAAATGGTGACCATCACGTGACCGAAATCAAAATTCTATTCGCTACATTTTAGGCCTTCCTACAAGGATTCAGAAAATATAACTCCCGAGTCTGTAAGTAAAATAGCAAAAAAGCCTTATTGATTTTTCACTTTTAAATATGGCGGCACTTCCGGTTCGATCGACAAACTCCATATTTTGTGTACAAATCAGTAATTACTTATCTAGTATCAAAAAAAAAATCAGGTCATTCTGACCTATATTTCGATGATTTTTTTGAAAATTTTGATCCTTAATTTCGTCAAGGGGAGATAATTTAGAAAATTTCTAATTATATTTTTGAAGTCACATCGGTAAGATCTACTTAGATACTAAATTTCATAAAAATCGTACAACTATTAAAGAAGTTGTCAAATTGGTCTAAACTTCCGGTTCGAAATCACAGCGACAAATTTTCGAAATTCGAAAATGTGAAACTGCAGATGAAAATGATTTTTTTCAAGGTATTCAAAGAAAAAAGAATTAGTAAAATCGGTCAAAAAATAACAAAGTTACGACTATGCATTGTCAGTTTTTTCGTTCGTAAAATTCGGTGATTTCGGATTCGTAAAACGTTTTGAAAATATATTTAAACAACGTTCGCACCCCATTTTTGGGGGGGTAGGTCAAAGTTTCAGAAAGATCCCATGGTTAGATTCTGAGAAATCCGATTTGCAGAAAATACACAAAAAAAAAAAATAATAATAATCTTAACAGAAACAATAAGCTTTCATATGAAAAAAGTAAAAACAATAGTCTTTCAGACGAAAGTCTGAAAACCTAACTAGACCTGCAGACCTGCAGTGCTGAATCGGCTTTCAGGAATCAGATAGGAAGTGCGTCATACAATAGCCGATCCATCGAGCTACCAAACGATACTGTAGTTGTTATGATTCATTGACACCCTCTATCAGATTTGTAAGTAATATTTGCTTGCGAATACACCGGTCAAAATTGTAAAATCTGGCAAAATTACTTCACTTTTGGTGCAAAAGAAATCACTATCGGTAACAAATAAGTTGAGAATTCGCAATTGAGAATTGTTTTATACACACCAGGCAATAAATGATGAACTTGGAACCCATAAACTGAAATTAAAAAGGTAAAAAACTTAAAGGCAGACAAAATATATCTCAAATTAACCAGCACTCCCGAGATGAGAGAAATGGGGTTTAACATCGACTAGACAAAAACTATGTCATTTCTGGACTAGCATGGTTTATTTTAATATCAATAATTCCTGTGTAAAATATCATCAAAAAATATTCATAAATAAAAAAAGGTTTTCGTAAAAGAATTAATTTTTTATACGCCCACATTTTCATGTGGACGTATATTGTCGTCGCCCCTGTTCGTCCGTCCACAATTGTTTGTGAACAGTCTACAGGTCACAATTTTTATCCGATTTCAATGAAACTTAAAACATAGGTTTATCACCCTAAGATCTCGGTTCCTTTCGATATTGGCATGTATCGGACTGTAACTTCATGGGTTATGGCCCCTGATTGTACGAAAAATCACGTTTTTTAGCTTGTGAACAGTGTAGAGGTCACAATTTTGAACCGATTTGGATGAAACTTGAAATGCATGTTTATAACCCAAAGATCTTGGTTTCTTTCGATATTTGCGCCAATCGGATCGTAACTTCCTGAATTATGGCCCCTGATTGTTCGAAAAATGGCCCTTTTTAGCTTGTGGTCCCTCTGGAGGTCAAAATTGTTATCCGATTTAAAAAACCGTTTGATTATATCACCGTTCCATGGTTATGAAGGTTGAGTTCGAATTTCGTGAAAATCGGACCAAAATTGACGGACAAAATATTACATATGAAAGCTTAACTAGATCTGCTACTGTCCCATGCAGATATGAAAGCTTTCATATTCATCGTCACGTGTCATCGATTATATCAAGTATCTCAAATAAAAGGATAAGAATAACAAACTATCAAAATTGGTCAAAAACTCGCGAAGTTACAAGTCTAAATATAGTATGAAACATTGCATAATCTGAAAACTAAAGGGAAATAACTGATACTTGTGTTGCTGTAATCGGGATGACTTCCCACTTCAAAACTTTCAGAAAAATTAAATGAAAATGGTAAGAAAACATCGAAAAATTAAATGAGATAACTTTGAACAAAACTAAAACTTTTCGAATCAGGTTGAACTCAACTGTTTGAATATGTACGTTAAATATGTAGATTTGGAAAATTATAAAGACATAATATCAAAATCGGTCAAAAACTCACAAAGTTACAAATTTAAATGTAGTGAGAAACATTGCACCCGGGCAAAAAAATAATCTTTAAGCTAAAGGGAAATAACTGAAACTTGTATAGCTGTAATCGGACTTCCAAGATATGTTATATAATTATGGTTTCCAATATGTTTGGTTATAAGTATGAAAATGTGACGACTTCTTAAGCATGTTTTAAACAAAGGATCATAGACTGCAATATACAAGAATGGCACTCTGCAATAAAAAAAACTGGCCAGAGATTTCTATGCAGAAATTAAATAATTGCTAGAACCAGAAAAATATTTATCCACTATAATAAATAAGCAACATAGAGAAAATGAAATGAAATTGAATGGGGTTTAACGTCCTACTGTTCTGCTCCTACAATGGGCCATAAAGTGTGCAATGAGGGAAATTTTACCCGGGCAGCGGCGTTACGGCCTACGAGGTTGGTAAGGCGACCATACTCCTTGTCACGTACAACCAAGAAATCGAAACAAGGCCAGTTGACTCAATGACAGACGTTATGATACAGAGCGCACGTGCTAACCATTCAGCCACGCAACCTCCCTAAAATCGGCAAATTGCTGACCTACAGCGAGAAACATTTCAACCTGGCCAAATTTTCTATTTTAACAGTTTAATTTGCACGGTACCTTTAGTTATCAACCGAATATTACAAAACTTTTAAAAATAAGCTCCCCCTGACCAGCTTAATCGTTCGCAATAAACGTTTGCCCCTTAAAATCGACAAATTGCTGACTTTAAAGTGAGAAACATTACAACCGGGCCAAATTTTCTGTTTTATCACTTTAACAGTACCTTTGATTACCAACGGATTATTACAAAACTTTAAAAAGAGAAAGAGAGAAATGCAGCCTAACGTCCATTCGACACAAACTAGGTCATTTCGGGACTAACATATGTTTTTATACGCCCACATTTTCATGTGGACGTATATTGTCGTCGCCCCTGTTCGTCCGTCCGTCCGTCCGTCCGTCCGTCCGTCCACAATTGTTTGTGAACAGTCTACAGGTCACAATTTTTATCCGATTTCAATGAAACTTAAAACATAGGTTTATCACCCTAAGATCTCGGTTCCTTTTGATATTGGCATGTATCGGACGGTAACTTCATGGGTTATGGCCCCTGATTGTACGAAAAATCACGTTTTTTTAGCTTGTGAACAGTTTAGAGGTCACAATTTTGAACCGATTTGGATGAAACTTGAAATGCATGTTTATAACCCAAAGATCTTGGTTCCTTTCGATATTTGCGCCAATCGGATCATAACTTCCTGAATTATGGCCCCTGATTGTCTGAAAAATCGCCCTTTTTAGCTTGTGGTCCCTCTGGAGGTCAAAATTGTTATCCGATTTAAAAAAACGTTTGATTATATCACCGTTCCATGGTTATGAAGGTCGAGTTCGAATTTCGTGAAAATCGGACCAAAATTGACGGACAAAATGGCCGCCATTTGTACGCGAATAGTGTGAAAATATGTTAAATCAAGGTTGTGAACAGTGTAGAGGACACAATTTTCAACCGATTTGGATGAAACTTGAAATGCATGTTTATAACCCAAAGATCTTGGTTCCTTTCGATATTTGCGCCAATCGGATCGTAACTTCCTGAATTATGGCCCCTGATTGTCCGAAAAATTGCCCTTTTTAGCTTGTGGTCCCTCTGGAGGTCAAAATTGTTATCCGAATTAAAAAATCGTTTGATTATATCACCGTTCCATGGTTATGATTGTCGAGTTCGAATTTCGTGAAAATCGGACCAAAATTGACGGACAAAATGGCCGCCATTTGTACGCGAATAGTGTGAAAATATGTTAAATCAAGGTTGTGAACAGTGTAGAGGACACAATTTTGAACCGATTTGGATGAAACTTGAAATGCATGTTTATAACCCAAAGATCTTGGATCCTTTCAATATTTGCGCCAATCAGATCGTAACTTCCTGAATTATGGCCCCTGATTGTCCGAAAAATTGCCCTTTTTAGCTTGTGGTCCCTATGGAGGTCAAAATTGTTATCCGATTTAAAAAAACGTTTGATTATATCATTGTTCCATGGTTATGAAGGTTGAGTTCGAATTTCGTGAAAATCGGACCAAAATTGACGGACAAAATGGCCGCCATTTGTACGCGAATAGTGTGAAAATATGTTATATCAAGGTTGTGAACAGTGTAGAGGACACAATTTTGAACCAATTTGGATGAAACTTGAAATGCATGTTTATAACCCAAAGATCTTGATTCCATTCGATATTTGCGCCAATCGGATCGTAACTTCCTGAATTATGGCCCCTGATTGTCCGAAAAATTGCCCTTTTTAGCTTGTGGTCCCTCTGGAGGTCAAAATTGTTATCCGATTTAAAAAACCGTTTGATTATATCACCGTTCCATGGTTATGAAGGTTGAGTATGAAGTTTGTGAAAATCGGACCAAAATTGACGGACAAAATGGCCGCCGTTTGTACACGAATATTGTGAAAATATGTTATATAAAGGTTGTGGACCTTATAGAGATCACAATTTTGAACCGATTTTGATGAAACTTGACATGTATGTTTATAACCCAAAGATCTTGGTTCCTTTCGATATTTGCGCCCATTGGATCATAACTTCCTGAATTATGTCCCCGGATTGTACGAAAAATCGCTTTTGTTCGCTTTTGGTCCCTCTGGAGGTCAAAATTATTATCCGATTTAAAAAAACGTTTGACTATATGTCCCTTACATGGTAATGAAATGAGAGTTTGAATTACGTGAAAACTGGACTAGAATTGACGGAGAAAATGGCCGCCGTTTGTACACGAATAGTGTGAAAATATGTTATATCAAGGTTGTGGACCCTATAGAGGTCACAATTTTGAATCGATTTTGATGAAACTTGACAGGTATGTTTTAAACCCAAAGATCTTGGTTCCTTTCGATATTTGCGCCCATCGGGTCATTACTTCCTGAATTATGTCCCCTGATTGTACGAAAAATCACCCTTTTTAGCTTGTGGTGCCTCTGGAGGTCACAATTATTATATGATTTAAAAAAAAACGTTTGATTATAAGAACCAAACAAATTCTAATGATTTTCTGATAATTCCTTAATATGCAACAATTCTTGTTGACTGCCCGTACGATTTGGCTGCTGTGTGGGCGTATGTTTCGTTGCCTGGCAACCTATTTTTTAATTTTATTTAAAAACTCCCCTTGCACGTACTGGTCTATCAACCGAATATTACAAAACTTTTAAAAATAAGCTCTCCCTGACCAGCTTAAGCGTTCGCAATAAACGTGTGCCCCTTAAAATCGGCAAATTGCTGACTTTAAAGTGAGAAACATTACAACCGGGCGAAATTTTCTGTTTTATCACTTTTACAGTACCTTTGATTACCAACCGATTATTACAAAACTTTAAAAATAAAAGAGAAAGAGAGAAATGCGGCCTAATGTCCATTCGACACAAACTAGGTCATTTCGGGACTAACATGTTTTTTAATTTTATTTAAAAACTCCCCTTGCGCTTACAGGTCTTTAGCCTTTGGGAGGAAACCGAAGAACACGGAGAAAACCCACGAGGTTGGACATCATACACCATGTCACATGCAACCTGGAGATCGAAACGACGCCCGTTGACTCAGTGACAAACGTTACGATACAGCGAGCACATGCTAACCATTCAGCCATCCAGCCTCCCTGAATTCGGAAAATTGCTGACTTATAGCAAGAAACATTTCAACCGGGCGAAATTTTCTGTTTTAACAGTTTAATGTGCACGGTACTTTAATTACCAACCGATTATTACAAAACTTTTGAAAATAAGCTCCAACTGACCAGCTTAATCGTATGCAATAAACGTTTTGCCTGAATTGAAAGTTCTACACGGAAAAAGTTCATCTCGATTTCCTGGCGTGGTTCCCCTTGTCAGTAAGGCAAAACGGAGGGCCTGACAAACACAGCTCTCTAGTCCTTCGGATGGTACGAAAAACCAAGGTCCCGTGCACAGATTGGAGTGCACGTAAAATATCCCTAAGCATGTTTCGCTTTTGTTCTTCTATTCCTGATATGTTGGACTGTTGATCGATGGTTTCATATAAAAGACTACCAATAATACTCTTTGTAGAAGAAGTTCCCAAAAAATAGTATGTTGACGTTACGAGAAAGACCTCTAAACATGCTCCAAATTGTAAAAATACGTCTTTTTGGATTTTCAATCTCTTTTTTTCGGCTATCCCTGATATTTTAAAAAAATGATACAATGATTTCATACAACAGGCTAGCTATTAGTATTAGACTCTCTATTGACAAAAGTTTCACCGCCCTTCCTTCATTATAACCGAAGTTATCGTGCCCTAAAGAATCAACAAATCAGCATGCTTATCTCTGCTTACCCTAAGCAGAAAATGCTCATCTTTGAACTCAATCATAACATTGACCTAGTGAACGTCTACAACAAGTTTGAACATTCTAGCTTAATTAGAATGAGAGTTATTGTGCTCCAAAGTCTCAGCCCTTCAAATTTCTACTACTTTTCATATTCACTTCAAAATGGCAACCATCAGTTGACCTAAATCAAAATTCTGCTCCCTGCGATTTTTGGGCCATCCTTCAAGGATTCAGAAAATATAATTCTCGTGTCTGTAAGTAAAATAGCAAAAAAGCCTTAGGGATTTTTCACTTTTCAAGATGGTGGCACTTCCGGATTGAGCTACAAACTCCATTTTTTGTGCACTAATCAGTGGTCTCGTAGGTAGTATCTAAAATAAAATTCAAGATGATCTGACCTATATTTCGTCGATTTTTTTGAAAATTTCGATCCTCAATTTCTCCAAGGGGAGATAATTTAGAAAATTTTAAAAGTCATTTTTAAACTCGCATCGGTAAGATCTACTTAAATTCCAAATTTCATAAAAATCGTGTATCTATTAAAGAAGTTGTCAAATTGGTCATGACTTCCGGAACGAAATCACAGCGACGAATTTTCGAAATTCGAAAATTTGAAATTGCAGGTGAAATTGGTTTTCGTCAAGGTTTTCAAAGAAATTTTTTTTAGTAAAATAGGTCTATCAATAACAAAGTTACGACTATGCATTGTTAATTTTTTTGTTCGTAAAATTCGGTGATTTCGAATTCTCAAAACGTTTTGAAAATATATTTAATCAACAGCCACCACCCATTTTTGGGGGGGTAGGTCAAAGTTTCAGAAACATCCTATGGTTAGATTCTGTGAAATCCGATTTGCAGGAGAAACACAAAAAAAAAAAATAATAATAATCTTAACAGAAACAATAAGCTTTCATATGAAAAAAGTAAAAACAATAGTCTTTCAGACGAAAGTCTGAAAACCTAACTAGACCTGCAGACCTGCAGTGCTGAATCGGCTTTCAGGAATCAGATAGGAAGTGCGTCATACAATAGCCGATCCATCGAGCTACCAAACGATACTGTAGTTGTTATGATTCAGTGACACCCTCTATCAGATTTGTAAGTAATATTTGCTTGCGAATACACCGGTCAAAATTGTAAAATCTGGCAAAATTACTTCACTTTTGGTGCAAAAGAAATCACTATCGGTAACAAATAAGTTGAGAATTCGCAATTGAGAATTGTTTTATACACACCAGGCAATAAATGATGAACTTGGAACCCATAAACTGAAATTAAAAAGGTAAAAAACTTAAAGGCAGACAAAATATATCTCAAATTAACCAGCACTCCCGAGATGAGAGAAATGGGGTTTAACATCGACTAGACAAAAACTATGTCATTTCTGGACTAGCATGGTTTATTTTAATATCAATAATTCCTGTGTAAAATATCATCAAAAAATATTCATAAATAAAAAAAGGTTTTCGTAAAAGAATTAATTTTTTATACGCCCACATTTTCATGTGGACGTATATTGTCGTCGCCCCTGTTCGTCCGTCCACAATTGTTTGTGAACAGTCTACAGGTCACAATTTTTATCCGATTTCAATGAAACTTAAAACATAGGTTTATCACCCTAAGATCTCGGTTCCTTTCGATATTGGCATGTATCGGACTGTAACTTCATGGGTTATGGCCCCTGATTGTACGAAAAATCACGTTTTTTAGCTTGTGAACAGTGTAGAGGTCACAATTTTGAACCGATTTGGATGAAACTTGAAATGCATGTTTATAACCCAAAGATCTTGGTTCCTTTCGATATTTGCGCCAATCGGATCGTAACTTCCTGAATTATGGCCCCTGATTGTCCGAAAAATGGCCCTTTTTAGCTTGTGGTCCCTCTGGAGGTCAAAATTGTTATCCGATTTAAAAAACCGTTTGATTATATCACCGTTCCATGGTTATGAAGGTTGAGTTCGAATTTCGTGAAAATCGGACCAAAATTGACGGACAAAATGGCCGCCATTTGTACGCGAATAGTGTGAAAATATGTTATATCAAGGTTGTGAACAGTGTAGAGGACACAATTTTGAAGCGATTTGGATGAAACTTGAAATGCATGTTTATAACCCAAAGATCTTGGTTCCTTTCGATATTTGCGCAAATCGGATCGTAACTTCCTGAATTATGGCCCCTGATTGTCCGAAAAATGGCCCTTTTTAGCTTGTGGTCCCTCTGGAGGTCAAAATTGTTATCCGATTCAAAAAACCGTTTGATTATATCACCGTTCCATGGTTATGAAGGTTGAGTTCGAATTTCGTGAAAATCGGACCAAAATTGACGGACAAAATGGCCGTCGTTTGTACGCGAATAGTGTGAAAATATGTTATGTCAAGGTTGTGGACCTTATAGAGGTCACAATTTTGAACCGATTTTGATGAAACTTGACATGTATGTTTATAACCCAAAGATCTTGGTTCCTTTCGATATTTGCGCCTAGCGGAATGTAATTTCCTGAATTATGGCCCCTGATTGTCCGAAAAATCACCTTTTTATACGCCCACATTTTCATGTGGACGTATTTTGTCAAGGCCCCTGTCCGTCCGGACGTCCGTCCGTCCACAATTTGTTTGTGGACTCTCTACAGGTCACAATTCTTATCTGATTTTGACGAAACTTGAAATATAGGTTTATCCCCAAAAGATGTCGGCTGCTATCGATATTGGCATGTATCAGATCAAAACTTCATGGATTATGGCCCCTGATTGTACGAAAAATCATGTTTTTAGCTTGTGGACCCTATAGAGGTCACAATTTTGAACCGATTTTGATGAAACTTGACATGCATGTTTATAACCCAAAGATCTTGGTTCCTTTCGATATTTGCGCCTATCGGAACGTAATTTCCTGAATTATGGCCCCTGATTGTCCGAAAAATCACCTTTTTATACGCCCACATTTTTATGTGGACGTATATTGTCGTCGCCCCTGTCCGTCCGTCCATCCATCCACAATTTGTTTGTGGACTCTCTACAGGTCACAATTCTTATCCGATTTTGACGAAACTTAAAATATAGGTTTATCCCCAAAAGATCTTGGCTGCTTTCGATATTGGCATGTATCGCATAAAAAACTTCATGGATTATGGCCCCTGATTGTACGAAAAATCACGTTTTTAGCTTGTGGACCCTATAGAGGTCACAATTTTGAACCGATTTTGATGAAACTTGACATGCATGTTTATAACCCAAAGATCTTGGTTCCTTTCTATATTTGCGCCTATCGGAATGTAATTTCCTGAATTATGGCCCCTGATTGTCTGAAAAATCACCCTTTTTAGCTTGTGGTCCCTCTGGAGGTCACAATTATTATCCGATTTAAAAAAACGTTTGATTATATCACCGTTACACCCTAAGGAAGGTTGAGTTCGAATTTCGGGAAAATCGGACGAAAATTGCCATACAAAATGGCCGCCGTTTGTACGCGAATACTGTTAAAAAATGGTATATCAAAGTCACATTTTTTATTCGATTTTGATGAAACTTGAAATGCATGGTTATAACCCAAAGATCTTGGTTCCTTTCGTTATTTGCGCATATCGGCTCGTAACTTCCTGAATTATGGCCCCTGATTGTCCGAAAAATCGCCTATGGTCCCTCTGGAGGTCACAATTATTATCCGATTTGAAAAAACGTTTGACTCTATCACCGTTACACCCTACGGAAGGTTGAGTTTGAATTTCGAGAAAATTGGACCATAATTGCCAGAAAAAATGGCCGCCGTTTGTACGCGAACAGTGTAAAAATATGGTCCCTCTGGAGGTCACAATTATTATCCGATTTAAAAAAACGTTTGACTCTACCACCGTTACACCCTACGGAAGGTTGATTTCGAATTTCGAGAAAATTGGACCATAATTGCCAGAAAAAATGGCCGCCGTTTGTACGAGAACAGTGTAAAAATATGGTATGTCAAAGTTGTGGACCGTGTAGAGGTGACAATTTTAATTTGATTTTGATGAAACCTGAAATGCTTGTTTATAACCTAAAGATCTTTATTCTTTTCGATATTTGCGCATATCAAATTGTAACTTAATGAATTATGGCCTTTGATTGTAGGAAAAATCACTTTCGGTATTGCTTGTTCTCTGTCTATCTCTCGAAGAATTATTATCTGATTTAAAAAAAAACTCTGATTATATTACTGTTGCACCGTAAGGAAGGTTGAGTTCGAATTTCGTGAAAATTGGACCATAATTGCCAGAAAAAATGGCCGCCGTTTGTACGAGAACAGTGTAAAAATATGGTATGTCAAAGTTGTGGACCCTGTAGAGGTGACAATTTTAATTTGATTTTGATGAAACCTGAAATGCTTGTTTATAACCTAAAGATCTTTATTCTTTTCGATATTTGCGCATATCAAATTGTAACTTAATGAATTATGGCCTTTGATTGTAGGAAAAATCACTTTCGGTATTGCTTGTTCTCTGTCTATCTCTCGAACAATTATTATCTGATTTAAAAAAAAACTCTGATTATATTACTGTTGCACCGTAAGGAAGGTTGAGTTCGAATTTCGTGAAAATCGTACCAAAATTGCCGGACGAAATGGTCACCGTTTGTACGCGAATAGTGTAAAAATATGGTATATCATGGTTGTGGACTCTCTACAGGTCACAATTCTTATCCGATTTTGACGAAAAGTAACATTTCTAGGTTGTGTACCGTCACACCATAATCATTGTCGGCTTCGAATTTCATGAATATCAGACTGGAATTGACCAACAAAATGGCTGCTCCCAATGGCTGATCACTTCAAAAAATCTTGTGGATGCTCTAAAAGCCAAAGTTAATATCCGATTTATACACAGTGTTGAAGGTCATAAGACGAAGAAGTCTATTGATTTTCAGCGATTTCCGATAATTAGTGCCATAGTTATGGCCCTTGATCACATCAAAAAATCCTGTGGACACTCTAGAGGCCAAAGTTAATATCCGATTGACTTTAAATTTACACACACTGTTTAAGGTCATGAGACAAAGAAGCCTACTGATTTTCAGCGATTTCCAATAATTACTTCCAGAGTTATCTCCCTTGGTCACTTCAAAAAACCTTGTGACGCTATAGATGCCATAATTATCATCCGATTGACTTCAGATTGATACACAGAGTTTAAGGTGTTGAAACGAACAAGTATTTTGATTTTCAATGAATTTTGATAACTGAACAGCTAAATCCATGATGTTAAATGTTTCCAATACTAATTGTTAGGGTGGGTCCAAAACTTTATACAAAGAAACAAATTCTAATGATTTTCAGATAATTACATAATGAGTTGTTACTCTTAATCAGATTTTAGTGTATTACAAATGTTTCATTACCAAAAAAAGTTAAGGTATGCGACAACCCTTGTTGACTGCCCGTACGATTTAGCTGCTGTGGGCGTATTTTTCGTTGCCTTGCAACCTATCTTTTTAGCTTGTGGTCCCTCTGGAGGTCACAATTATTTTCCGATTTAAAAAAACGTTTGATTATATCACCGTTACACCCTATGGAAGGTTACAATTTTAATTCGATTTTGATGAAACTTAAAATGCATGGTTATAACCCAAAGATCTTGGTACCTTTCGGTATTTGCGCATATCGGATTTTAACTTCCTGAATTATGGCCCCTGATTGTCCGAAAAATCGCCTATGGCCCCCCTGGAGGTAACAATTTTAATTCGATTTTGATGAAACCTGAAATGCATGTTTATAACCTAAAAATCTTTATACTTTTCGATATTTGCGCATATCAAATTGTAACTTAATGAATTATAGCCTTTGATTTCGGAAAAATCACTTTTGGTATTGCTTATTATCTATCTATCTCTCGAACAATTATTATCCGATTTAAAAAAAAACTCTGATTATATAACTGTTGCACCGTAAGGAAGGTTGAGTTCGAATTTCGTGAAAATCACACCAAAATTGCCGGGCGAAATGGTCGCCGTTTGTACACAAATAGTGTAAAAATATGGTATATCATGGTTGTGGACTCTCTACAGGTCACAATTCTTATCCGATTTTGACGAAAAGTCACATTACTAGGTTGTGTACCGTCAAACCATAATCATTGTCGGCTTTGAATTTCATGAATATCAGACTGGAACTGACCAACAAATTGGCTGCTCCCAATACAGTATAAAATACAGGACTTAATGATGTAGGAAAAATCACTTTCGGTATTGCTTGTTCTCTATCCATCTCTCGAAAATGTGGGTATATCCTGCCTGGCAGTGCCAGCCTATCTTTACATCTTGCCAATATATATGATAATTATAATGTATAAATTATTGATTATTTCAGCATCTATAGCTTTTATGATTTGGTCTATAACTCAACATAAACTGAAAGTATGTTTAACTGTAAGTATTAGGTGTATTTTTATACGCCCACATTGAAATGTGATATAAATAATTAATAGAATACAATATCAAAAAACCATCGTTTTATCCAACGTTTCGTCAGTAAAAATCCTAACTTCCTCAAGGTAATGAAAATTAAATACAAAATGGTAAGCGTTTTTTTCCATCCACTGGAGCCAGGTGTTATGACGTCATATGTGGGTTAGGATAAGGGTTAGGCTTGGCCCAGGGTTAGGGTTGTCTACATCTCGAGACTGACGAAATCTGCAGGCCACAGCCCTTATCCTAACCCTTATCCTAACCAACAATCCACATATGACGTCATAACACCTGGGCCCGAGTTCACAAAGCATACTTAAGTACAAATCTATGCTCGAGAATTTGCTCAAATAGAAAATTCTCAAAATAAATGGAGTTCACAAAACGATTTGAGAACATTTTTGTTCTCAAAGTTGAGAAAGTTCTCAAATATTTGAGAAATTTCTTAAATATTTGAGAAATTTCTTAAATATTTGAGAAAGATGCTACGGCTAGCCCCCGGATCCATTCACTCTCTTTGATTTGTTTATGTTTGTGGTTTTTGAGTATGATGTCTTGTCCATATATTTGTTTTTGTGTAAAATTGTGTGTGGTGCAACCCTCCTGCACTTACTATTAAGTCTAAAGTAGAATGGCCGTCGTACGACGCCTTAGACGCTTGAGACGTTGCCAACTACCAAGGCCCCGAGTTTTCTATGAAACGGATGACCCTTTAACCTGTTTGGATGATAAGAAGCTTTTTGAGCGTTTTTATACGCCCACATGGAAATGTGGTCGTATATTGCCGTCGCCCCCGTCCGTCCGTCTGTCGGTCCGTCCGTCCGTCCGTCCGTCCGTCCATCGTCCACAATTTCTTGTGAACGCTCTAGAGGCTAAAGTTAATATCCGATTGACTTTAAATTTATACACGGTGTTTAAGGTCGTGAGATGAAGAAGCCTATTGATTTTCAGCGATATCCGATAATTACTACCAGAGTTATGACCCTTGATCACTTTGAAAAATCTTGTGAACGCTCTAGAGGCTATAGTTGATATCTGATTGACTTTAAATTTATACACAGTGTTTAAGGTCATGAGACGAAGAAGCCTATTGATTTTCGGTGATATCTGATAATTACTGCCAGAGTTATGACCCTTGATCACTTTGAAAAATCTTGTGAATGCTTTAGAGGCTAAAGTTAATATCCGATTGACTTTAAATTTATACACAGTGTTTAAGGGCATGAGACGAAGAAGCCTATTGATTTTCGGTGATATCCGATAATTACTACCAGAGTTATGACCCTTGATCACTTTGAAAAATCTTGTGAACGCTCTAGAGGCTAAAGTTAATATCCGATTGACTTTAAATTTATACACAGTGTTTAAGGTCATGATATGAAGAAGCCTGTTGATTTTCAGCAATATCTGATAATTCCTGCCCGAGTTATGACCCTTGATCACTTTGAAAAATCTTGTGAATGCTCTAGAGGCTAAAGTTAATATCCGATTGAATTTAAATTTATACACGGTGTTTAACGTCATGATACAAAGAAGCCTATTGATTTTCAGCAATATCCGATAATTACTGCCAGAGTTATGACCCTTGATCACTTTGAAAAATCTAAAGTTAATATCCGATTGACTTTAAATTTATACACACTATTTACGGTCATGATACAAAATAGCCTATTTATTTTCAGCGATATCCGATAATTACTGCCAGAGTTATGACCCTCGATCACTTTGAAAAACCCTGTGAATGCTCTAAAGGCTAAAGTTAATATCCGATTGACTTTAAATTTGTACATAGTGTTTAGGGTGATGAGACGAAAAATCCTTTTTGATTTTCAGTGATATCTGATAATTTCTGGCACTTGATCACTTTGAAATATCTTGTGGACAAAGGCCTTGAGACAAACCATCAAAACTATTCTAATCATTTCTGATAATTATTTAATGGGCTATTACTCGTAATAAGATTATCATGTGTTGTAAATGTTCTCCTTACTGATAAAAGAAACAATATGCGACAATCCTTGTTGACTGCCCGGACGACTTAGCTGTTGTGGGCGTATGTTTCGTTGCCTGGCAACCTATCTTTGGTTTCGTAGAGGGTCTATCCTTTTCATAGAAGAACATGTGAGGGAAAGCATAAAATCACCCACTAGACGAAGTTACACTGTTTTGCCAATATGCAGGTACTAATTTGCCTGAGGTTTTTGGCAACCGGTGCCTTTCATTTATTGGTTGGGGACACTCTAAGAGTGTCCTGCCCCACAACCTTCAGATTCACCCGAAGGGTTTGTTCGGCCATCGTTCAGCATTTGATGAATTTTATAAAGTTTCCTGTCGGAGAAGATGCTAAGTGTGTCATGGAAGGCTTCAGAAAAATTGCAGGTACGTATACGGTATAGGCTAGGCTACTGGGTTTACCACCTTTTGCACCCTGTTTATGTCTCCGCCGCAATTATTATGATAAACCGCAATCTAAATGTATCACCACCGACAAGTCCATTGCAAAATCACCCAACTTACCCTCGTCTGCAGTGAACTGGGCTGTAAATACCACAGCGCCACTACGAGGGCCTTCATTGGCTAAGTGGTTTGTTTATTAATGGTCAATTGCTGATGTTGACGCCGTGCAATTTTAGGATAAGTGTTTTGATAAATCTGCTACACAATGCCACATAATTATGTTAAATAGATTATTACAAAATGCAAACTCCACTGTGTATTATTTCTGTAATCGTGACATTTTGTAGATATTCCTATTATTACTAATCTAATATTAAGACCTTTTAACAATAACAATGTGAAAGTAGAAATTGTGCTTTCATCTGACTCAATCTGAGCAGTTTATTTTATTTCAAGCAAACGACGACAATCTACATGTTTATGATAATCTATTATAAATAATAAAGTGGTATTACAACATTAATTCAAGTAGGTCTATAACTTTGTTTTTCAGGATTCCCGAAAGTACTTGGGTGTGTTGACGGAACACAAATTAAGATTTCTACACCTACAGAAAATGAAAATGATTTTATTAACAGAAAAGGAGTGCATGCCCTCAATGTACAGGTACTGATGAGCATCATATAGAAATAAATACTAATGATTTTTAGAAACAGTATTGCTCGTAACCACTTGTTACTCAAGTATTGCCCTCATTGCTCCATTTTTATACGCCCACATTGAAATGTGGTCGTATATTGTCGTCGCCCTTGATCACTTCAAAACATCTTGTGGACACTCTAAAGGCCAAAGTTAATATCCGATTGACTTTAAATTTATACACAGTGTTTAAGGTCATATGACGAAGAAGCCTATTGATTTTCAGCGATTTCCGATAATTAGTGCCAGAGTTATGGCCCTTGACCACTTCAAAAAAATCTTGTGGACGCTCTAGAGGCCAAAGTTAATATCCGATTGACTTTAAATTCATACACAGCGTTTAAGGTCATAAGACGAAGAATCCTGTTGATTTTCAGCAATTTCCGATAATTAGTTCTAGAGTTATGACATGTATGTTTATGATCAAAAGATCTTGGTTCCTTTCGATATTTGCACCCATCGGATCGTAACTTCCTGAATTATGGCCCCTGATTGTCCGAAAAATCGCCCTTTTTAGCTTGTGGTTCCTCTGGAGGTCAAAATTATTATTATTATTTAAAAAACAGTTGGATTATATCACCGTTACATGTTATTGAAGAATAAGTATGAATTTCGACCAAAATTGACAGACAAAATGGTCGCTGTTTGTACGCGAATAGTGTGAAAGTATGTTATATCAAGGTTGTGGACCCTATAGAGGTCACAAATTTAATTCGATTTTGATGAAACTGGATGTGTATGTTAAAGTTCCAGTTTCACATTTTCTAAGAAAGTCAAAACATAATTATTTCTATGTCTTTTGCTCAAAAGGTTGTCAACTCACTATTATACGGTCGTGGGCAAAATTTTTTGGGCATTATAAAGGGTGACACAGGGTGATTGAGGAAATAGTTACTCAATTACCTCCCTTGTTTTCCCATTCCTCTCCATGGACGGCCATCTTCAAACGTTTGAATTTGAAGTTGAAAATGATATTTTTGCCAATTTCTCAACTGGCAGTACTGAATTATAGGATTAATAGGATTATTCTTTAACAAGGTAGGACTGTTTATAGGTTCAATCTATTTTTGGACTTTATTTTAATACATTTTAAAAATATAACTTAAAAAAATGCTATTGGAGCTTTAATAACTCAAAAATCTTGGTTCTTTTCGATATTTGCACCCGTCGGATCGTAACTTTTGGAATTATGGCCCCTGATTTTCAGAAAAATCGCCCTTTTTAACTTGTGGTCCCTCTGAAGGTCAAAATTGTTATCCGATTTAAAAAAACGTTTGATTATATCACTGTTACATGGTTATGGAAGTTGAGTTCAAATTTCATGAAAATCGGACCAAAATTGACGGACAAAATGGCCGCTGTTTGTACGCGAATAGTGTGAAAGTATGTTATATCAAGTTTGTGGACCCTATAGAGGTCTCAATTTTGAACCGATTTTGATGAAACTTGACATGTATGTTTATAACCCAAAGGTCTTAGTTCATTTCGATATTTGCGCTCATCGGATTGTAACTCCCTGAATTATGTCCCCCGATTGTCCGAAAAATCGCCTTTTTTAGCTTATGGTCTCTCTGTAGGTCAAAATTGTTAACCGATTTTTAAAAACCGTTTGATTATATCACCGTTACATGGTTATGGAGGTTGAGTTCGAAATTCATGAAAATCCGACCAAAATTGACAGATAAAATGGCCGCCGTTTGTACGCGAATAGTGTGAAAATATGTTATATATCAAGCTTGTGGACCCAACTTGCCATGTATGTTTATAACCCAAAGATCTTGGTTCCTTTTAATATTTGCACCCATCGGATCGTAACTTCCTGAATTATGGCCCCTGATTGTGCGAAAAATCGCTTTTTTTTTTAGCTTGTGCTCTCTCTGGAAATCAAAATTTTTATCCGATTTTAAAAAACGTTTGATTATATCACCATTACATGGTAATGAAGAATGAGATTGAATTTCGTGAAAATCGAACCAAAATTCACGGACAAAATGGCCGCCGTTTGTACGCAAATATGTTATATTTTGAACCGATTTTGATGAAACTTGAAATTCAAGTTTATAACCTAAAGATCTTGGTTCCATTGTATATTTGCGCATATTGGATCGTAACTTCCTGAATTATGGCCCCTGATTGTACGAAAAATTGCCTTTTTAGCTTGTGGTGCCTCTGGACTCCAGAGTCTGGAGGTCACAACTATTATCCGATTTTAAAAAACATTTGATTATATCCCTGTTTCACTGTAATGAAGGTTGAGGTTGAATTTCGTAAATATGGTACCAAAACTGTCCGACATAATGGCTGCCGCTAATACGCGAATAGTTTAAAAATATGATATATAATAAAGGTTGTGGACCCTGTATAGGTCCGATTTTGATGAAATTTGAAATTCAGTTTATAACCCAAAGATGCGGTTCCTTTTGATATTCAGGCACATTGAACCATAACTTCCTGAATCATGGCCCCTGATTGTACGAAAATCATGGGTTTTTTTTACCTTGTGGATCCTATGGAGGTCACAATTTTATTCCAAATTAAAAAAAACATTTGACTATATCCCCGTTACACATTAATGATGGTTGAGTGTGAATTTCTTGAAAATCGATAATTGAACAGCTAAATCCATAATATTAAATGTTTCGTATGCTTAACGTTAGCATGGGGCAGAACTTTTTAAAAACCAAACAAATTCTAATGATTTTCTGATAATTACTTAAGATGCGACAACTCATGTTGACTGCCCGGAATATTTAGCTGCTGTGTGGGCGTATGTTTTGTTGCCTGGCAACCTATTTTTTGATATATTACACACTTTTTTTAGCGAACGTTAGTAGTTTCCCGCCAAAATGAGCCTCCATTTTGAATTTTGCCCCCTAAAGGAGTTAGCTGTCACTTTTAGGAGGAATAACCAAGTTCATTGGATTCAGCAGATCAAATTCTTCTAGAGACCACCTTTATGACAAGGTCCGAGAGAATCTGTCCCAAATTTTACCCACTGAATAACCAGAAAATACCTCATGGTGGCCATCTTGAATATTTAAATTTCCCCAAGGGTGCCAGGGTGGCATCATCCGGATCCTGAACCTACACCCTCTGAAGATATATTATCCATTAAAAAACATTAGGTGGACTGTAGAACCAGGTTTGTAAATCGGCTGCCGGACTAATATATTGCTTGTTTTTCAGTACACCTGCATACAATGCCTGTTGCATTCTTGAAGCTATTGACTTCAACAGCCACAAGAGTAGAGAACCATTGAAGGTTGCTAATGATAATATTCGTTAAGTAACTTGACATTATTTGAAACTGGGGGGTTGGGATGGCCTAGTCGACTAGAGTGCCGCGCTTCGACCTCTAGCTGGCCGGTCACCTCTGGCTTGCGGCTGTGGTTTCGAGCCCTGGTGTGAGCGTATGTGGCATGGAGATAGGGGCGCCTTCTCAACCTCGTGGGATTCCTCCGGGCACTCCGGTTTCCTCCCACTGCTAAAGACCCCTACGCGCAAGCGAATTATTGAAATAAAATTAAACCATATGTTAGTCCCGAAATGACCTAGTTTGTGTTGAGTGGACGTTAAACCCCATTTCTCTCTCTCTCTCTCGTTATTTGAAACTATAATTGGGCAAAAGTAGAACGCTATGAAAAAATAATCAAAGCACCACCCCCCCCCCCTTTCTAAAAAACGGTGTCCTCATAGCACATTGCATATTGTATGGACATCTTTGTTAGATTGGTTGGCACAAAAAAGTAAGACAATGAACCATATTTCATAAGATTTAGAATTATCATTATTTTATTTGCAGGCACAGAAAACAATATTGAAAAAGATCTAGTTTATGGACGGCAGTACCTCTGATGTCAAAAAAACCCCACACCTTTACAATCACCTTTACAATCACCTTTACAATCATCTTAAAAGTTGTCTGATACAGATCCAAGACAGATCAGTAAATCTTTGGCAAAGGTGCAGGTACCATTACTGGAAGAATTAGTTAGAAAATAAAAATCAAGATTTTAATTCCAACTTTTCAAGTGATAATTTGATTATTCTTTCAGTGATTATATTGAACCTATCAACAACAAAGAAAAATATCACAAGTCAACAATCATTATTGCCAAATATCGCAAACCAAGCACTGACATATCAACAATTATTATACTAGGTGTCACAGCTCCATTGCTCGCGTTGGAAGAAAGTCGTTTTTTTTCCCGATTTGTAACCTTTCTTCAACTTAACGTCACACAGTGGCTATTTCATCATTTGTAATAATTTTAAGACATTTTGGAAGCAGATAAATTAACTTTTTATATATGTGTTCCTTATATTAATTTCAAAAACGTAAATTAAAACATAACGCTAACGCTACAATATACGTCCACATTCCTGCTTTGATTGATATGGTACTTTGTCAAGAAGGCTAGGCGTTTGGTTTGTTTAGCATTGAGGGTCATGCCTCAACATCAATAGTTGCCGTCCTTAGAGTATAAAGAATAAGTATACCAAGGTAATCTATTCAGAATTGTGCCTTCCTAACGCTAAAGGTAAAAAGTGGGCGTGGCCCTGCCCCTGGGGGTCGGGACATTCATCAAAATCAATAGTGGACGCCCTCAGGCTATAAGGAATACATAAGCCAAGTACCAAGCTGCTTCATTCAGAATTGCGGCCTGTAAACGACAAACACAAAAATTGGGCGTGTCTTGCCTGTGGGAGTCGGGACATGCAGTTGACGTCCTTAGGCTATAAGGAATACATATCCCAAGTTTAAAGACGATCCATTAAGAATCGTTGCCTGTAGACAACACACACAGACACGAAGTAAAAATGGGCATGGCTCTGCCCCTGGGGGTTAGGAAATCACCAAAAACAATATGGGTCATCTTTAGCGTATAAGGAATAGGTATGTAAAGTTTTAAAAGGATCTGTTAAGAATTGCATCCTGTAGGCAAACACAAGACACAAAAGCAATGGGCGTGGCTCTGTCCCAGGGGGTCCGGCATGCACCCAAAATAATAGTGGTCAGCCTTAGGGTATAAGGAATAAGCATGAAAATGTTTTCAAGACGATCGATTAAGAATTGTGGCCTGTAGGTGACACACAGACAGACAAAAAGAAAATGGGCGTGGCACTGTCCCTGGGGGTTGGGCATGTACCAAAAACAATAGGGATCTTCCTTAAGGTACCAAGAATTAGTATTCATAATTTCAAGATGATACATTAAGAAATGCAGCCTGTAGACGACAGACAAACATATACAAGAAATGGGTGTTGCTGTCCCACGGGGGTCGGCCATGCACCCAAAACAAAAGGGATCATCCTTAGGGTAAAAGGAATAAGTATTTTAAGTTATCAGAATTGTGGCCTGTAGGCGACACACAAAAAGAAAATGGGCGTGGCTCTGCCCCTGGGGGTTGAGCATGCACCCCAAATGATAGGAATGTTCCTTAGGGTACAAAAAATAAGCATTCAAAGTTTCAAGATGATACGTTAAGAAATGTGGCTTGTAGACGACAAACAAATAAATACAAGAAATGGGCGTGGCTCTGCCATTAGGGGTCGGGCATGCACCAAAAAACAATACGGATCATCCTTAGGGTGTAAAGAGTAAGTATACAAAGTTTTAAGAAAATCCAGTTAGAATAGCGGCCTGTAGGCGACACACAAAAAGAAAATGGGCGTGGCTCTGCCCCTGGGGGTTGGGCATGCACCCCAAACGATAGGGACCATCCTTAGAGTATAAAGAGTAAGTATGCAAAGTTTGAAGAAAATCCAGTAATAATTGCGCCCTGTAGGCGACACAAAGACACACGAAAAGAAAATGAGCGTGGCTCTGCCCCTGGGGTTGGGTATGCACCCCAAATGATAGGGATGCTCCTTAGGGTACAAAGAATGTGTATGCAAAGTTTCAAGATTATAAGTTAAGAAATGTGGTCTGTAGACGACAAACAAACAAATACTAGAAATGGGCGTGGCTCGGCCCCTGGGGGTCGGGCATGCCCCAAAAACAATAGGGATCTTCCTTGGGGTATAAGGAATAAGTATACCAAGTTTGAAGAAAATCCATGAAGAATTGCGCCCTGTAGGCGAACCACAGACACACACACACACACACACACACACACACCCACACACACATACATACATACATACATACATACATACACACACACAGACAGGGGCGACGGCATAATACGTTCACATTATGAATGTGGACGTATAAAAATGTAAATTTCGCGTGTTTTGATGTTAAGCTAAAAAAATTTGTCACGTTTTTAAACGAGGGTACCCCACTTCATGTGCTCACCGGAGGTTTCTGTTTTTAATATTTTTTTTTTCATTTTAATATCATTAGAAAGATAATTCAACGATCTTTCGATCGGCGGGCAGGGCTCGAATTAGCGGGGGACGTGGGCAAAATAGTCGCCTAACCCATAGCTGACTTAGCCCTAAAAGGCAATAGGGCGAAGCTGAAGTCGCCCTCATTTCGACGTACATTTGTGTAAGGGCGAAGTAGAAACTGGCATCGATATCAATGGTAAATAAAGCATTTTCAAAACAACACAGCACGTGTTTCGCTTCGCATTGTGAGCTTCGAAAGGAAAAAGGAAAATCAGATGAGTTGTGAAAACCAAAATGTCAGGCGCGGATCCAGAGGGGGGGTTTGGGGGGTCCAAACCCCCCTCTGCTCAGCTACATAAAAAAAAATAATGCCTTGCATCAATGAAATTACATCACAAAGTGATCCTACATCAGTATAAATTTGATTTCACTGTTTAAAAAGCTCAATTTGTATGTATGCCTATGTAATTTAAAGACGATGATGGCAGATTTCCGTAACAGAAACCTGGCAAACCCCCTCCTGCAAAAATTCCTGGATCCGCCCCTGAAATGTGTATTAATATTTTGTTTTTCAACTTTATCTGTGTTAGATGATAATGTTTAATAGTTTCAGTGATAAACATTGTATTTGATATCAACAGGGAATACAATTCTTTAAAATAAAGCGAAGGACTCGAATCAAGTCTCCGTTACAACCTCTAGCTTAGTCCAAAAATAACAGCCAATCAAAAGCCATTATGGTCAATATGGCGGCGGATATGATGTTTTCCATGTATTTCTGTCTAGATAAAGTCAAAATACTGATTTGTTTCACTCTCTTTGAAATAATTTAATGATAAAAAGAATAATAAATATAAAACTGTGAAAGGGGGCGAAAGGTGTATATTGTTCTGTCAACATACGATACACCCAGTAAAGAACAACACGTGTGTGATAGTGAAAATTTCTGCAGAACGATAGTCGATTGTTATCAAAATGAAAACAAATTTAACGAAATGCATTTAGAATGTGTTGATAAGTATAAGTTTGGGTTGATGATTAAAGCTACAGCAATATTATTAGTTCCACTAATCTAAACACATGACGTTAAAAAAACCAATGTAAATGAGTGTGTGTGAGTGGGGTGTCAAAAGAATAATTTCTTATAACCGAGTTACTTACACTGTCGTAGGAAATTAATATATATTTGCAGCTAAGATATGATTGTTAATTTATTGTCCCCCGCCTTTCGAAGAAAGTTGGGGGACTATTAAAATGTCTGTCTGTCTGTCTGTCTGTCTGTCCGTCACACTTTTTGGGACACAATAACTCTCTTCCTAATTGAGCTAGAATGTTCAAACTTGGTGTATGTGTTTATTAGGTTAATGCCTTGATGGAGTTCGAAGATGAGCATTTTCCGCTTAGGGTAAGCAGAGATAAGCAATTTGATTGGTTGATGCTTTGGGACACGATAACTTTAGTTCTAATTAAGTGAGATTGATGAAACTTGGTGTATAGTTTCATTATAGTAATACCCTCGACTAAGTTCGATAATGAGCATTTTCTGCTCAGGGTAAGCAGAGCTATACGCAATTTGATTGGTCGAGAATTTGGAACACAATAACTCTCGTTCTAATTGAGTTAAAATGTTCAAACTTGGTGTATATGCTTATCAGATCAATGCCTTGATGGAGTTCGAAGATGAGCATTTTCCGCTTAGGGTAAGCAGAGATAAGCAATTTGATTGGTTGATGCTTTGGGACACAATAACTTTAGTTCTTATTAAGTGAGAGTGATGAAACTTGGTGTATAGTTTCATTATAGTAATACCTTGACTAAGTTCGATAATGAGCATTTTCTGCTCAGGGTAAGCAGAGCGATACGCAATTTGATTGGTCGAGACTTTGGAACACAATAACTCTCCTTCTAATTTAGTTAAAATGTTCAAACTTGGTGTATATGCTTATTAGGTCAATGCCTTGATGAAGTTCGAAGATGAGCATTTTCCGCTTAGGGTAAGCAGAGATAAGCAATTTGATTGGTTGATACTTTGGGACACGATAACTTTAGTTCTAATTAAGTGAGAGTGATGAAACTTGGTGTATAGTTTCATTACAGTAATACCTTGACTAAGTTCGATAATGAGCATTTTCTGCTCAGGGTAAGCAGAGCGATACGCAATTTGATTGGTCGAGACTTTGGAACACAATAACTCTCCTTCTAATTTAGTTAAAATGTTCAAACTTGGTGTATATGCTTATTAGGTCAATGCCTTGATGGAGTTCGAAGATGGGCATTTTCCGCTTAGGGTAGGCAGAGATAAGCAATTTGATTGGTTGATGCTTTGAGACACGATAACTTTAGTTCTAATTAAGTGAGAGTGATGAAACTTTTTGCATAGTTTCATTACAGTTATACCTTGACTATGATCGATAATGAGCATTTTCTGCTCAGGGTAAGCAGAGCGATAGGCAATTTGATTTGCCGAGACTTTGGAACACAATAACTCTCCTTCGAATTGAGTTAAAATGTTCAAAATTGGTGTGTATGCTTATTAGGTCAATGCTTTGATGGAGTTCGAAGATGAACATTTTCTTCTTACGGTAGGCAGAGATAAGCAATTTTTGGATGACACTTCGTGTTCAGTTTGATTGGTCGATACGTTTGAAAAAAATAAATGTGCGATTAATTAACAGGGCTTGCCACGAGACGCGAGCAGTTGCTCGCGCTCGCGTAAAGGTAGATTTACGCGAGCTGTTCGTTGCTCGCGCAAAAATTTAGGAAAAACCTGTAAAAATAATCAAAATATTGACAAGTCTATTGCCAAAACTAATCCAACAATGTCAATAACGTCATAAATTCGTCTGTCAAACTGAGATTCATCAAGCTCCACGTGGCATTTCGTCCTTAAATTTGATTGGCTAATGAATCGTGTTACTAAAAATACACTTTATACCTGAACGTCATGACTGGTTTTCCTACGAACACCAGTAACAAACGCGTGATAATCGAGTCTAAAGTAAAGAATGTTTACATCCGGATGATTTGGCATTTCACGCTAAATGAACACGTTTCAAACTTATAATTATCGGTATTTCTTATTTTATCAGAACTTCGGTTTTTATACGCCCACATTAAAATGTGGTCGTATATTGTCGTCGCCCCCGTCCGTCCGTCCGTCCGTCGGTCCGGCGTCCACAATTGCTTGTGGACGCTCTAGAGGCTAAAGTTAATATCCGATTGACTTTAAATTTATACACAGTGTTTGAGGTCATGAGACGAAGAAGCCTATTGTTTAGGCTACCAGAGTTATGGCCCTTGATCACTTCAAAAAATCTTGTGGACACTCTAGAGGCCAAAGTTAATATTCGATTGGCTTTAAATTTATACACAGTGTTTACGGTCATAAGACGAAGAAGCCTATCGATTTTCAGCGATTTCCGATAATTAATGCCAGAGTTATGGCCCTTGATCACTTCAAAAAATCTTGTGGACGCTCTAAAAGCCAGAGTTAATATCCGATTGACCTTAAATTTATACACAGTGTTTAAGGTCATAAGAAGAAGAAGCCTATTGATTTTCAGCGATTTCCGATAATTAGTGCCAGAGTTATGGCCCTTGATCACATCAAAAAATCCTGTGGACGCTCTAGAGGCCAAAGTTAATATCTGATTGACTTTAAATTTACACACACTGTTTAAGGTCATGAGACGAAGAAACCTATTGATTTTCATTGATTTCAAATAATTACTTCCAGAGTTATCTCCCTTGATCACTTCAAAAAACCTTGTGACGCTACAGATGCCAAACTTATCATCCGTTTGACTTCAGATTGATACACAGAGTTTAAGGTGTTGAAACGCACAAGTATTTTGATTTTCAATGAATTTTGATAACAGAACAGCTAAATCCATGATGTTAAATGTTTCCTATACTAATTGATAGCGTGGGGCAAAACTTTATAAAAAGCAAACAAATTCTAATGATTTTCAGATAATTACATAATGAGTTGTTTCATTACCAAAAAAAGTAAAAATATACGACAACCCTTGTTGACTGCCCGGATGATTTAGCTGCTGTGGGCGTATGTTTCGTTGCCTGGCAACCTATCTTTATTCCATTGTGCAGTCGTATAATTTTAAATCTAAGCGTAATAATTGGCTAATGGAAACCTGATTGCCCTACCTATCCACATTTATGTCGTGGGGTGAAGAAACCTGTAAGGAAATTGATTATAAATTAATATAAAAAGAGTATGACTGTCAAAAACAGAAAAACGAGGGTCACACATGTTTACTGCAAACTCTCCGGCCAGGAATAGCAATTTTGTTGCTCAATCGTTCATTTTGTTGTTTTGTTATACTAGTGCCAACTCATAGTAATAGTACTATCATGTAAATAAAGAATTGGAAAAAAAAAAATAAATTACAAACTTTAAACAGCTTTGTCATTATTTATTTAACAAAAGTATCCAGGCAACAAATTGATTTTAAATTGAAACAATTTTACAAAATATGTGTGCTCACGCAAGCAACATTTTACGTGAGCAATTTTTATTGCTCGCCCTGCTCGCCCAAACCTAAATTTTCGAGAGCAGTCATCTGCTCGCCATCAATTTATTCGTGGCCAGCCCTGAATTAATATGTGTCATCTATTTATTTTGGGATTTCGGCGGGGGACATCAGCCTCACTGTTGGCTTGTTTATCATGTTGTGTAACTTAATAAAAATGTTGGCGTTAATGCATGAAATTTGACATCTCCTTTGAGTCTCCCTGTGTCTCCCTCACTTCTCCCTATTTTGCCTGTAGGGAGAAGTCACTTCTCCCTAAAATTTGCCCCTAGTTTGAGCCCTGTCGGCGGGAGCTGCTTTGTTGGTATTTCGAAATACCATGCCTTTTTTATACGCCCACATTGAAATGTGGTCGTATATTGTCGTCGCCCCCGTCCGTCCGTCCGGCGTCCACAATTGCTTGTGGACGCTCTACAGGCTAAAGTTAATATCCGATTGACTTTAAATTTATACACAGTGTTTAAGGTCATGAGACGAAGAAGCCTATTGTTTTTCAGCGATTTCCGATAATAACTACCAGAACTATGGCCCTTGATCACTTCAAAAAATCTTGTGGACGCTCTAGAGGCCAAAGTTAATATCCGATTGACTTTAAATTTATACACAGCGTTTAAGGTCATAAGACAATGAAGCCTATTGATTTTCGGCGATTTCCGATAATTAGTACCAGAGTTATGGCCCTTGATCTCTTTAAAAAATCTTGTGGACGCTCTAAAGGTCAAAGTTAATATCCGATTGACTTTAAATTTATACACAGTGTTTAAGGTCATAAGACGAAGAAGCCTATTGATTTTCAGCGATTTCCGATAATTAGTGCCAGAGTTATGGCCCTTGATCACTTCAAAAAATCTTGTGGACGCTCTAGAGGCCAAAGTTAATATCCGATTGACTTTAAATTTATACACAGTGTTTAAGGTTATAAGACGAAGACGCCTATTGATTTTCAGCGATTTCCGATAGTTAGTGCCAGAGTTATGGCCCTTGATCACCTCAAAAAATCTTGTGGACGCTCTGGAGGCCAAAGTTAATATCCGATTGACTTTAGATTTATACACAGTGTTTAAGGTCATGAGACGAAGAAGCCTATTGATTTTCAGTGATTTCAAATAATTACTGCCAGAGTTATCTCCCTTGATAACTTCAAAAATTCTTGTGACGCTATAGAGGCCAAAGTTACCATCCGATTGACTTCAGATTGATACATAGAGTTTAAGGTGTTGAAACGAACAAGTATTTTGATTTTCAATGAATTTAGATAACTGAACAGCTAAATCCATGATATTAAATGTTTCATGTATATACTAATTGTTAGCTTGGGGTAAAACTTTATAAAAAGCAATCAAATTCTAATGATTTTCTGATAATTACATAATGAGTTGTTACTCTTAATCAGTTTTTAGTGTATTACAAATGTTTCATTACCGAAAAAAGTAAAAATATGCGACAACCCTTGTTGACTGCCCGGACGATTTAGCTGCTGTGGGCGTATGTTTCGTTGCCTGGCAACCTATCTTTTAAGTTGAAGTCTTCAATACACGTTATCATTTTTTGTGGCGATTTGCCAGGATATCATCACACACACACACACACACACCCACTCGCCCCCCGCTGATCGAAAGTTCCTTTTATTTTCGTTTCAATGCTATTAAAATCAACAAAATCGGATCATTTTAAGAACCTCCGCAGAGCATTTGAAAATTGTATACAATGAGCAATTTTGTCCCAAAATAAATCGCGTAGTTTTTGCCTTATGACGTCATTTCAACACCAAAACTAAAATGTATTCCAAGTTCCTAAGACTCGTTACGTCTAAAGGCAAATCCGATGTTAATTTATGAAGTAAGCATTATGTTATATAGGGGTGACTATTGTTGGTAATTTTCACTATTGCGATAGTATTGCTATTGGGTAAACAGCTATTGCAATACTATTACTATTGGGGATTAAATATTGCGATACTATTGCACTATTGCGATAGTTTGATCTGTTTATTAGTTTAGGTTTTAAACACACTGTCAGGTATACATTTATTAAAACATTTAAAATAGCATTATGCAAGAGCAAAATCTGCTTATTACAGGTCTTTCTTTAGGCCTGCAATGTTATCCAAATAATCAATTAGACATAAATTAACATATCCAGACCATAATAAACTCTTGATGTCAAGGCTGGCCTTCGATGTTGGTGGATTAAAATCCTATATGCCGCTTAATGGCTGTTGATAATAAAATCAATCAAGTGGATAATCGAGACTATGCTGTTTTTCTATTTATGATTTGAGTAATGATGACCGAGGCTATGTGAATATTTCAAACGTTTTTTTCTCAGCTAATAGTGGATCAATTTGACTGAAATTTTCAGGAAATTACCTTTACACTATCTAGTTTTTAACGATTATAGTGAGAACTGTCATCTCTTTATCTTATCTCACATAATGTAACTTTAATCAAACAAAAAATTTTGAAACACTAGAAAGTTCCAGGTAATGTTGTTAGATAATATAATATAAGTAGACTTCCAATAATATAACGGATGTGCATACAACGGACAATCGCTTATAAGGACACAAAAGTTTGGTCTCGATTTTTGTAATAAAAATTTCTTGTTTTCAAAGTCTTTTTATAACGGACATACGATGTAAGAGTCCATTTTTATTACGGACTCTCGAATAAGCAGAACAAAATAATGATGTTACTGATTATATTATCGGTGACCGGAATACTTTTCCCAGAAAATAACTATACTGATTTTTAGTGTTGTTACAATTACAAAATTCTTGAATCGGTAATCGCCTCGCCAAAAATCGTATCGGTTGGGCTGTGTAAGACATTCCCGCATTCTGACTTACCCCTAATGCTTGAGCTGCTAATTAAAAATGCAGTACTTGCAATAGATTACAATTCACTAGTTGATCAACATCTCCCGCCCATAAATCAGTACGTAATATTTTAACATGGATATCGGTATCATATCGACAAATAAAAACCCGACAGAATTAAGCGACACAAGACGATGCAGATAAAAACAACATGTGTCTTCTAAAGGTGCGACAAAATGGGAGGGGGGGGCGAATAGAAGAGCCTCCTAGCTGGTATCTCAGGTACACGGTAACGTCGCATTCTGATTGTGAATTAAATAATAAAGTAAATTGTTTTGTTTTTTTTGTTTTTTTTGAATTATATAAAATTGTATTACATTAGTAGTTTAGTAACTTTGAAAAAAGGCATAGCCAACTTTCCTGTCAGATGCGGCATTGGCGTACGTGACCATTTTCAGCTTTTTCGCGCCAAAATCAACCATTTTACACATTTCTTAGTAAGCCATGCCTAATATGGTAGACGAAGATTTCCATGTGACATTGAGATCGTGTAACGCTATTTTAGTGATAACGGAGCTTTTTGTTAAAAATACAGAGCAATTATTCGACAAATACGAGTGAATTGGAGCCATATTACTTTTGCTATTACAAACTATCGAAACTATCGATAGTTTGCTTGACTATCGCAATTTTTATCGATAGTTTCTTTTTACTATCGATACATACTATCGAGAGTCAAACTATCGCGATGCATCGATTGTTCGATGTATCGTTACACCCCTAATGTTATATGTATAAAAGACTTGCCTGGAAATAAATAACATAGTTAAAATCCATTTTTAATTGTAGTTGGGTGTGGCGGAAATATTATAAATAACAATAATCAATCGTTGTTTTGATGGAAAATATTGTCAATTTTGTTTAATCGCAGCGGGAGTGAATCACGACGGGATGTGCTACGTTGGAGTCTATGGGCCAAAATCTTATCTCGAAACACGGAGTGTGGAGAGATAAGTTTTGTTATCTAGCCCAACACAGGCGACATAAACCTCCACTCCACGAGTATGTAAATCTATCAACATAACATATGATAAACCTTTTAGCAAGAGATAGTTATATAAATGGAGAATTCGGATCCCAGCTGACCCCCCTACTTAGGACCGTGAATACATACTGAGATTGAAGAGCATACAATTGAGACTTGATCGGACTACTCTGACAAGTGAGAATGCTCTGCACTTATGCCTATATAAAGGGATTGCACATAAACCTTAAGACATTATGGGTTGCAACTAAATACTACTATAAAAGTCTATAAAGTATATAAAGTATAATGGACACCAATAAAGCATTGAGGTCGAGGTACATAATAAATCTAATACAAGCAGTAATTGCGTTTCAAATATAAGACATCTCAAATATGAAATGTTTCTCAACTTAACTCATGTGTTGGGATGTACAGAACAATAAGAAATGTAACAATTATGAATAAAATTTTAACAAAGGTTATTATAAATTTTACAGTAGACGGAAATTCAACACCAGATATATTTACATTCAGACAACAAGACCCTGCAAACTACTCTGGAAAATCTGAGGCTGTCCACGTGTTACAATGAACAATTATGAATATACATTATAACAAACAGTATTATAAAAATTTACATCGGACGGAAACTCAACACCAGATCTATTGACATACAAATATAGGTATCCAGTCAACAAAAAGGACCCTGCAAACTACTCTGGAGAGTCTGAAGCTAATGAAATAAAACCACAATATTAATACCGTAACGGAAGACACAGGATTCAGGATCATCATCTTACTCTAATGAATTTAGGCAAGGCAAACGGATATAAGATTGTCGGTTAATAGTAAAAGCTTATGGTTTTTTAAAAGGTGTCCGAAGTGCTCCATAGCGGCTACAATTGGAAACAACTCTAAAACATTAATGCTGAAGGGTGAAAATTGATCGGACCATTCACCAACGAACCATTTTGAGCCTAGGACGGCCGCAAATCCGTAGGATGTAGCCGCATCAGTATATAATTTCAAAATATCGGATCCCACCCAAGTATCATGCAAAAACATGCATCTGCCATTAAAATTGGACATGAAAGGTGCCATGCACGCTAGGGCTGGGTAAAATATCGATATAAATCGATAGTATCGATTGGGCGGCCCAGAAAAGCACTATCGATAGCGGTGGGTTACTCTCGATTATCGCTCTTCGTCTATTTTTCTTGCGTCTGAAATGTCAATGTTTTCTTTCAGTTAATTATAATACACCACTCACTTTAATTACTATCTAGTATCAATGTAACACATAACAAAATTGTGTCTGCCTATTGAACAGCCGTTTTCATCAATTCACTCTCATTGAAACGTTACTTTAGTTTTGAATAAATTATTTTTTGAATATCACTAAATTGGAGATATCCGGATGTGTAAATAAAGTTAGAGTTATTTCCCTTTGCAAGCTTCAGTGATGAGTACCCGGTACAATAAATAGCACACATGGACGACAAAACTTTTGTTGATTTACTTATATATTATACGAATAATGGTTCTCAATTGGCACACGAAACGACACAGAATTGTCCGCCATAATGATATTTTCGCGCGCACGTACGCAATATTTTGAATCGGAACAAGTTCATTTTGGTCCCTTAACATAATTATTTACGATATTTCTTCATTCGGAACCACGGATGCATTATTTTAATAATAAACAAAATGGATTGACGTATATATACGTGATATAACAAGTTTTATTAATGTTTTCCAAGTAAATCTCCTTAGACAGGAGCACACGATTGGCCACTTCGTTATCGTATGGTTTTGAACTTTGAACTTACACTGTATCCAGTCTTGATGACGACCGTGAAAATAAGTTTGTTTTCAATACTATCGATTATCGACCGACATTTCATTGCCGATTATCGATAGTAAAAATCACTATCGATACCCAGCCCTAATGCACGCAGATCCAACCGCGCAGCATTTGTAATGCGTATTTTGAAAAAGGGTTTTGATATTCCAATTGTTAGATCATACAATCTTCGCAGGAAAGTATGACCCGGTACTACTACCGTGGTGGCAAAATTAAGGAGGCCTAATAAGGATTGTAATTCATTTAGGGTAACTTTTTTCCGTGACATCAACTCGGTGAGATGATCACAGATTGTGATTATTTTTTCTTGGGGCAAGCGTACTTCCATTTTCACCGAGTCCACTTCTATTCCATAGATAACTATTTTATTTGACGGAAAAACTGTTTTTGAATGTTTTATAGGAATACCTATGTACTCTGCTAAGCTAAAGAAATAATTCAAGGAGTCCAAACATATTGGCGAGTCAGCTGGCCCGGCAAAAAAGAAGTCATCAATCATGTGGCTTACTGCAGATTGATGTTTGTTAACCATAATCCAATGCGGGGCCAAACTGAATCGTTCAAATGTTTGGCAACTCATACTTAACCCCATGGGAGGGCACATATCCGCAAAATACCACAGTTGGTTATCGATACTAATGGTAAACCCCAACAATTCGTAATCCTCCGGGTGGATTGGAAGTAAACGATAAGCGTCCTGTATATCTGCTTTAGCCATTAGTGCCCCCCTGCCCAGAGAGCGAACAATTTCAACAACATTATCGATAGTTTCATATTTTACAGAGCAAAACTCCTCGGGAATGCCAGAGTTGATGGAGTCCTCAAAAGGAAAGGACAAGTCGTGGATTAGACGAAAAGCCCCAAACTCCTGCTTGGGAACAACACCTAACGGAGAGCAGCGAAGGTTTGAAAATGGGGGGTGTTTAGAGGGTCCCAATACCTGACCCTTGGATATTTCGATATTTATTTTCTCAACTAGTATGTCCATGTGGTCCACAGACAATACCCGTTGACCCTCAAATGGTATTCGGAATCCCTCCGAAAACCCCTTAAATAAAAATAAGCGCTCTTCTTCGTCATATCCATTTAATTTTTCGTAAAGCCTATTTGGGTCCACTGAAGTTGGCACCGGGGCTAGATTGTTTCCTATGAAAGGAATAGCGAGAAGATGAACCGGTAGTATTCAATGACCCTGTGGGGTTGCTAACCTTTACTACCGGACGGGACGAAGCGGGGGCGTTTGCACGGTTTGGGTTGTTGGAGGAGATGTCATTGAAATTAGTAGTGGTTGACGGGATAGGTGAGGACTGGTTTGAATTTCGGTTACGGCGCGAGTAACAGCTAACAACAGAATGGTTAAATCCACACCTGATACGAATTGAATGCAAAGCAAAGATTCAAACGAGTATTAGTTCGAGGGGAGACGGCAATATTGGATTGACTACTGTTAGCAGGGATTTTTGCCAATTTTGAGGCATACAAAGGTGGTGGCTTGCAAGCCACAACTCTGGATGCAATCGATTCCAAGGTAGGTCCTGAGACTGACGCAGAGTCCTGAACCCTGTGTCGTAAAATTGCAAGGCAGCCCCCCCCCCCCCCAATAATTCTGCGCCAAATCTGTAACAAAGGACATATATGCCAGTAAACTCGGCACTGACTGGGGCGTCTTTTGGACAAACACATCCATAAAAATTGCAAATGCCTTCTGCCATTGGTCCAATGACAGGCTTTTGGCCTTGGGTGATGAAACCAGTTTAAAAACTGGTTCCTCATTCACCTCTGAAATACTTAGGGCCAATTGATCTGGCACAGAGCCAGGAAGGAGACTCGCAAAATTTACGAACTTGTTTGTCCAAATGTCAGTTTTTAATTTTTCTGAAATGTGGCTCGAAATGAGCCACCCCTCACCCATACTGGAGGTAGGCGGTTGGAGTTCTGGACCTGTGAATAGTTGTGTTGCCTCCACTGCAAACACGCTTGGGGCAGTAGTGCCACTTGATGTCTCAGCGTGGACTGTAACAGGCACTGTTGTTGGAGGAACGTCAGGTATTGATGCAGGTGATCTGGCAGTACTGGGAGCTGATGGAGAATTTGAATCTTCAAAGGCAGTAGATGCATCGGGTGACTTAACTAAGAGTCCCCGTTTAAACAATTTCTACAATAGAATGTTTGTTAATCTATCTTCTGCAGTTGTCGGTACGATTTCAGTGTCTTCTTCGTCATCACTCTGACACTGGTTTCTGCGACGCTTGGACATCCTGAAACAGTTTCAATCCAACATAAATACACACAAATGTAGAACGCAGCGGAAGCTACTTAATATGTTCGGAAGGAAATAGCACACACTGCACTAACATGCCACAACAATTGCCCAGCACAAGTACTACTCACACACATACCCCATAGTATGGCACCATAATTGAATAGCTGTACAAGCACTATCCACACACATACACCCAAAATGACACCACAGGAATGGGATAACATATATCCCAATTAACAAACATCTATCCAGACAAGGAAATAAAACAACCATATATATATATATATAATTGAAATTAAAGATGGCAAAATAAAACTACATTTTTATGCTAACGTTTTCACCGCGATAGCGGCTCATCAGCCGTTTTATTAAACAATAATTGAATTAACAATAGTCTATGACGTCAGGGTGTCATAGTTACATGATAAAATTATTGTACAGGCAAGGGTAGTTAGTTAGTCTACAGACTATAAATATTTAATCCCACCACAATCTTTATTTCATATAACTTACATATTCTCTTATTTAGAATTAAGTTTTGGGTGGTACTTCTCAATAAAATAGCTTTCTTTTGCCTCCAAGAGGTCGTTGTTTTTGCGATGATATTGACTTTCTACACCAACTACCTGCACAGGTAGAACCTGGTAGTACAATTATCAGCTTTGATGTAGTTAATTTATATAACAATATACGCAAAGATCTGGGACTAAAAGCTGTCGAATATTGGTTAAATAACCATGCAGACCTCATACCAGACCGGTTTTCAAATTCATTTATCCTCGGTGCATTAGATCTTGTGATATCAAATAACATATTTTTCTTCAATGGCCTATACTATACACAAATCAAGGGAGTCGCTATGGGTACAAAAGTTGGCCCTACCTATGCTACTTTAACTTTGGGTTATCTTGAGGAAATATGGTATGAGAGGGTGACAACAACGTTTGGCAATGAATTCGGTGATTTAATTAAGACATCATGGAAACGGTTTTTAGATGATTGTTCTGTGATACTCAGGGTATCCCAAGAAATCATCTCAGAGCTTCATAAAATGTTAAATAATTTATATGATAGCATACAGTTTACAATTGAGCAGAGTCAAACCACATTAAATTTTCTGGATGTGACAGTTAAGCTTCACGCGAATGGCTCTATTGAAACTGATGTGTATTATAAAAAAAACAATACACATCAATATCTAAATTTTAACTCTTGTCACCCATCTCATACGAAACGAAACATCCCTTATAACCTGGCTAGACGAATTTGTACAATTGTGTCCAATCCAGGTGTCAAAGTTTAGAGATTACAGGAACTAAATCTAAATATGATTCAGTCGCTTCAATTCCATTAGTTTCGAAATGCGGTAGTTTAAAGTGTAAAACCTGTGACATTATCATTGAGGGATCATCCATAACAATTAATGATGATAATACATTTTATGTCAAACAGGCAATGAATTGCCAATCAAACTATGTAATTTACCTTATAACGTGTCCAGGATGCAAGGGGAAGTATATAGGAAAGACCCAAATGATGCTTAGGCTTAGAATGAACCTTCATCAACAGCACATACTTCAACCAAAATATAGGATGATCCCGCTCAGTGAGCACCTCTTTATATAAACTTAATAGCAAAAACAACGACCTCTTGGAGGCAAAAGAAAGCTATTTTATTGAGAAGTACCACCCAAAACTTAATTCTAAATAAGAGAATATATAAGTTATATGAAATAAAGATTGTGGTGGGATTAAATATTTATAGTCTGTAGACTAACTAACTACCCTTGCCTGTACAATAATTTTATCATGTAACTATGACACCCTGACGTCATAGACTATTGTTAATTCAATTATTGTTTAATAAAACGCCTGATGAGCCGCTATCGCGGTGAAAACGTTAGCATAAAAATGTAGTTTTATTTTGCCATCTTTAATTTCAATTATATATTACCAAAGAGCAGCTTTAATTAACTATTCTACTATATATATATATATGATTATGGCATTAGGCAGACCATATTATATTTTGGGCATTAGGTAGACATTTATGAAAATTCAAACGTATTACTTTTTGAAGATAAAAATTTTAAAAATGACACCTTTGTGACCGTCTAATTGATTTTCAAAATTCGAAATAAAAAAATTCTCAAAAATATAAAATATACATTTTTTGTGGTCTGCCTAATATTTGTTAATATATAACAGTCATTAGGCAGACACGTACATATATATAGTCATTAGGCAGACACGTACATATATATAGCCATTAGGCAGACACGTACATATATATAGCCATTAGGCAGACACGTACACATATATAGCCATTAGGCAGACACGTACATATATATAGCCATTAGGCAGACACGTACACATATATAGCCATTAGGCAGACACGTACATATATATAGCCATTAGGCAGACACGTACATAAAAATAGTCATTAGGCAGTACATATATATAGCCATTAGGCAGACACGTACACATATATAGCCATTAGGCAGACACGTACACATATATAGCCATTAGGCAGACACGTACATATATATAGCCATTAGGCAGACACGTGCATAAAAATAGTCATTAGGCAGACACGTACATATATATTGCCATTAGGCAGACACGTACATAAAAATAGTCATAAGGCAGACACGTACATATATATAGCCATTAGGCAGACCCGTAATATAGTATAGCCATTAGGCAGAGAGGTACATATAAATAACCATTAGGTAGACACATGCATATAGATAGCCATTAGGCAGACTAAATAGCCACTGGACAGGCTAGTATTTATACTTAAAACACAGACGTGACTTCACTCGTTCATGTTGGCGTACTATTATTTCAAATAATTTAAGAGCGCCTTGTCAATCGTCCATTCGTTATACTAGGTGTAATATAAGATTCACGCGAGGTATTCATTGAAGGCACGTGTGAGATAGTGTCTGTATTTTAAATTGTTTAAAGGTCTTGAGCTTAAGACATTGTTTACAGGTGTCTATATCATGATCATTAGGTAGACACCATATCTATTAAGAAGCAATTATACGTAATGTGGATAAGGAAACATTGCTAGACTTATATAAAGAGAAGGACTTTTAATGTGGTTTTCAAAATACAATATATACGTTGATTCTGTCATACGAAGTGATACTGAGTTTCAAGAACTATGAGCCAAAGAGTATAGTCGAAGGAGCGTTTTGTTACCCAGGTTAGATCTAAGCTAATAGATGGTACTGAACAGAGTTGTTTGATGCACACTTAATCTTGTTTGCAGCAACAATAAATTTCAGAAACAACATTATACTTAAAAACATAAAATTTATTCAAGTATTTGAAACGAATGCCAACAACCCAAATAAATGACCTGTGGCACATGTACAACAAAAATAAAGGTTTTTATAAATCAATCATTTAGTCTTAATAGAGCTAAACATAAACTCAGTATTATCCATAATAATAATTAAACACGAATCAAGATTTAAGTTTCTTCCATTTCAATTGCACGGGTGTATTCAACCAGTGGTTGAATAGAGAACAAACTAAAAATAAAAGCGATTTTCCGTACAATCAGAGGCCATAATCCAGAAAGTCATGGCCTGAAATGCGCAAATATCAAAAGGGGTTGGGATCATTGAAATATAAAGATATATATTTCATCAAAATCGGATAAAACTGTGACCTCTCGAGGGTCATGGTTTTTAAAATAGGGGAAAAAAATTGTGACCTCCAGAGAATCCACAAGCTAAAAGTGACATAATCAAGGAAGTTACATTCCGATATGCGCGATCATCAAAAGGGACCAAGATCTTTGTGATATAAAGAAAAATCGGGTCAAAATTGTGGCCTATAGAGGGTCCACAACCTTAATATACCATACTTTTTTTTAACATTATTTATTTACTAGGAACCGCTTTTTACCCGTCAATTTTAGTTCGATTTTCTCGAAATTCGAACTCAACTGACATTACAGGTAACGGTAATATATTCGTGCGTTGTTTTACATAGGACAATAATCATGACCTCTATAGAGGGACCCCACGCTATAAACGTGATTTTTCGTACAATCAGGCAGGGACGGCGACAATATACGTCCTCATGAAAATGTGGGGATATAAAAAGGGTCGATTCACAAACGATAAAATAATTATAAGAAGCCAACAGCGAGGTTGATGTTCCCCGCCGAAATCCCAAAATAAAAAGATGACACATATTAAATAATCGCACATTTATTTTCTCTTTCAAAAGTTATCGAGCAACTATACCTCTAAGTTTCATCACTCTCTATCAGATAGAATCAATGATAAATGAATCTATATTCGGAGTTTTATCGCACTCACTTCATTATAAACAATGTTATCGTGTCCCAAAGCATTAACCAAACAGATTGCTTATCTTTGCTTACCGTAAGCAGACAATGTTCATCACCGAACTTCATCAAGGCATTCGCGCAATGAACGCCTACACCATGATTGAACATTCTAGCTCAATTAGAAGGAGAGATATTGTCCAAGCCAATCAAATTGCTTATCGATCTGCTTGCAATCACTCTCACTTAATTAGAACTAAAGTTATCGTGTCCCAAAGAATCAACAATTCAAATTGCTTATCTCTGCTTGCCCTAAACAGAACTCCATCACGGAATTGACCTACACCAAGTTTGAACATTACAGTGACAGACAGACAGACAGACGAACCCGGGACAATAAAATCGCGTAGAATGAACTAACAAAGAACTAACTTTGCCATTCAATTTGGACTGCTGGCTTTTTTACGAAACATAACAGATTAAAAATCATAATAATATATAAAACATTGAATATAGTTCATTTTATATACATTCATACAGTAAATTCCTTGAGAATAGACTATTCCCTTATAGCGACAGCTGTCATCTCTTTACCGAGGCATTTTTTTAAGGGCTTTGGATGCTTTCATTCGGTATATTTTTCGTACATTGAATAGTTTTACTCGTGTTTTTTGTAAGCATCGGCTGCTGATAGACACTTTACCGCACTTAAAAATTGTTTGTTTTCACTCAAAAACTTGCTTATTTCCTTCTTACCTGAAAGAAAGAAATAATTCTGATTTATCTAAAAGTCTAATAGAGCTTTACCCAAATAACTACTAAAGAAAGTGTTTTCAAATATCCACTGCAACCCATACATCAGTATTCCACTTAGTAATAAAACATAATATGTCCATATAAGCCATCCAAATATACAATGTTTAAATATTTTGATAATTACATCAATATTGCCCAGTTTACTGTGTATTATCGGTGTATACTCAAATAACGTATTGTGAATACAAATGATTTAATTCTCATTAAGTACGATACAATATTCCAATGGTGTTTTAAAAATTTTAAAGGTCCTTATGGGGAGACCTGCGAAATAAAATTACACAATACATTAGTCCTGATCCAATTGAACTGAGAGATATTAAAGGGTTAAGGACCCAAAATCTCCAATTTAATACATTCACTTTTGTACCATCGCCGATAACGTGTGAGTCTCTAACAACTCCGTTAGTTAATATGCTTGTCTCAAATCAACTGCCGTTAGTGTTGCATTAACTATACTAGAACGATCGAGTTCAACTGATTCAATCGTTAAGAAAACAAGTATCTAACTTACCGGACAACGAAACTTTATTGCTGTATTCAGTGCTGTATACTGTTGTACTAAAATAGTCATAGAGTAGACTTGTTTCCTCACTATTCCATTTAACTGAAGAAATCATTATGCAAACATTATTTTCATTGAATATTCTGCTGTATCAAAGATTTTGAAATCCTAATATTTTAATTAGTCATAAATATCGAGAAATGAATTTGCACAATATTTGGAACCTCTAGAAGATGCAGTTTGATGTGTACTATTTTCAAATTCATCCACTAATAAGCCCCAACTTAACTTTATATGCCAAAGATCTTGGGATGAGTTTGAATTATACACATATATATCGGTCTTTACCTTCCTGAATGACTGAACCTTTTTAATATTGTGGATTATATATGGGTCACGCTGATTACTTGATATTAAGTAACGTTCAAATATAATCATTGCACAACAATCGCGCTTGAGTTTGAATTGCGCGAAAATCAGACTAACACTTCTCAACAAATTGTCCATCCCACCTTTACGGAAATAACTTTCTTGGTTATGTCCCATGCCTTATACGCAAACTTTTGACACACAATAGATAACCTATATTTTCTGTCCGATTTAGATGCAACTTAAAATATACATATGAAAAAATAGGTTGCCACGCAACGAAACATACGCCCACACAGCAGCTAAATCGTCCGGGCAATCAACACGAGTATTAAGTAATTATCAGGTTTTTAAAAAATTCTGCCCCATGCTAACGTTTAGTATACGAAACATTTAATATTATGGATTTAGCTGTTCAATTATCGATTTTCCCAAGGTAGTCAACGAAAACTGAGTCATTACTGAGTCGTTTTATGGATACTCATCCAAATGAGTCAACTGGCCCACTTTTTTCTCTCTGTGTACTCCTTGTCACGTACAACCGGGAACTCGAAACCACGCCAGTTAACTCCATGGCAGGCTTTATGATACAGCGCGCATTATACTCATAAAGTTCTAAGTCAACTTACTTACATCTTTTTGTTTATAACAGCTACTTCCACACAAAATATGGAAAGTGTCTGCCAATTAGATTGTCTGCCGATTAGAAATTACGATTATGATCTAAAACTTCTCAATACCGGGTACTGTATTCAGCAACTTGACAAATTTTTTATTTTAGAAACTTATGTCTACCGTTATGGTCTCTAACGTAATACTCTGTTTATTTTGTTAAGCCTATCGAATACTTTATTTTTAAAGTGCTTAAGTTAATTAAGTAACATTTTTCAAATCAATAGGCTAGTAATTAGTAATAATTGATATTAATATGTTTATACTCAAACATATTTTTACCATCGAAATTGAAGGACATGACATTTTCAGTTTCAACCCGCTTAGAATAACTGTTCAGTCGGCTGCCAACAATTTCTAGCAAAAAGTCTTCAGCCATAAATTTGTATTTGTATACACACCGGATATTCCTAGTCAAAGAATTACAAAGTAATCTAATAAAGTCTTCAGAATGCATTAAGAATTTACACATTCAAATTATATTTCATAGCTGTATATAGAATCATAATTTGACGATAGTACTATTAGCTTTATTAGATAGGACACCTACCTGTACAAACAGGTCGGACTTCGAGCCAATCCTGATCAATCCCATTTCTTATCCAAAATAAAGCCTCCTCATTTTTTTTTCATTGTCGATCTCTGTGTCTTTTAAAAAAAATAATTCATGGATCAAATCTAAATTTGATTCAAGTAAAGACAGAAAAACAAAATGATATGCCACAACAAAAGGAATACCATATAGGCCTACGCTAGATACAGAGCCTGTATATACGAACGATGAAAGCCTACCTGATTGCTTGTTAGATTTATCAAAAGTATAACAAAAGTATACCCGATTTTGTAGCTTAGAGATCGAGCATAACAGTGTAGGGCTTAGCACCGAACCCTGCGTGACGACAATTTCTGAACTTGCTTGGATGGAAAGGCCATTATTCAATTATTGGTTTTAATTATACATACTTTGAAGTTGTGGTGGCTCGAAATGGAAACTGTAGACTACTTTAGGCCTATTCGAGATAGCTAGGCCTGTAGAAATTCCGCAGGCTAGGCCTATAGCCTATGCCTAATGTAAATTATGATTATGATCATTAATCATAGTATTCAAGTGAGCCCCACACCGTCCTGGCAAAAATAAACCCCAAACAAGACTAATCCATACGCAATCATACTCATTTTGATTTAGTTTATTTACTTAAAATTCTTTCGGTATTCGAAATAATAATTTTACTTACCATCCGTTTCCCATATGGAGGATACACTGGCATTTTTCACAAGGAAAGAAGAAAAAGACCAAAAGTTCCGAAAGTTCCCGGGTTGACACCTGCCGTTTACGTCATCGAAACATTGACGTCATCGAGACATTGACGTCATATACCCGTGCATGTTTCAATTAATAATGATCGCTCACGTCAAAACGAAATTTAGACGGTAAAAAAATGACAAAATAATATTTTCGAAATTAATTAAAACCACGAAACAAATTTGTTTTTAAAATTAAAAGCAGCTTTTCCTGAATGAAAAAATGAAAAAAAAATATAGACATTCATATGTTTTAAAAAAGCTGTTTAGGGTCAAAGCCTGTCTGCCTAATGCCTATAATAATAGATAAAGAAATATACTCGGGTCAAAACTTAAGGTAATAAAATAAATTTCATTTTTTTGTATTTTTAAAATCCAGATGCCTAAAATTACTGCGAGGGACAACTAAAATCCATTCCAACTATAGAAATGTGGTTTCTCACTTTTTAACATGTGGAATTCAGCGGTTAAAATATTAGGCAGACCGGTTTTTGTCTGCCTAATCCATCGGTCTGCTTATTGGCTATATATATGTATTTATGGTCTGCCTATTGCCCCGGTTATATATATATATATATATATATATATATATATATATATATAGCTTTAATTAACTATTCTACTATATATATATATATATATATATATATATATATATATATATATATATATATCAGAGTTGGGATTTCGCCCGTATATTCCGGACTTGTCCGAATTTTTTTTCCAAACGCACAATGTTGTCCGACCGGGAATATGCCCAATCGGACATCAAGACATAGTGAATAATATTCAAAATTCCAAAATTAATATAGTGTACTGAGAGGATAACTACCACTCAACCCGATTATCGTTGACAATAGGCAGGATTGATTAGGTAATTAAGTGATTTAGTGATCAACGTATTTATCGTGTTATACCGTCAATAAACCTACCTTGATTAACTACTTAATCTGTCTTGATTGATTGACTTAATCCTTTGTAGGACAATTCATCAATCTAATCTTAAACAGAAGTCATTGCTTTCCCTTTGTCGGACTATTCATCAATCCAATAAGAGTGATTATAATTTTAATTCACCTGTTTACCTCGTGGTCTTCAATTGTCGGGCATTTTAATCGCATTGATGTGAGCCGACAGCATCTATCAACTAATCATAGATGTCACATATCGTAAGAGTATATTGTTTTATAACACCCTAATTCATTTTGTCTACGATATCTTTTAAGAATCCATACATAAATTCTCATCCACAGTGGCACTTTCCCCGTGATCTCGAGCGCCGCACGAATATTGCTTAAAATGTTAGGCAGTGCTTACTATGAAGCTGTGTGCTGTAAGTCACGTACGCCATAGCGGCAATACGCTGAGGTCAGCTATGCCTTTTCTCATCACCACAAGTAATGTATGAAGCTGTGGGTCACGTACGCCATAGCGGCAATACGCTGAAGTCAGCTATGCCTTTTGTCATCACCGCAAGTATTATTTCGAACGCTTTTCTTTCATTTGCTGCCGTGTTCTTATTTCTATTACGCACGGATTTGAATATTTTGTTGACATTTTATAAAGAAAAAACGATGTTCTGACATCACAAACTATTCTTATTTCGGAAGTTCGGCATTCATTTGCTGCCACGTAAATCTAAAGGAATATTACCGTTGTGAATTTTATGCCGAAGCAGGATCGGCAAGCTTTCATTCAATGTATTACGAAAATGCTTAATTTTGTACGACATTTACTGACATGAATTTGAATGCCGTACGGGAATTAGGTGTGAAAAATAGCGAGGTTCACCAATTTTTATTACGTACGGGATTTGAATATTTTGTTGACATGTGATTTTTAATTGTGGTATGAATTGAATACCGTACGGGAATTAAATATGAAAAATAGCGAGGTTCACCTATTTTTGTTATGTACGTGATTTGAATATTTTGACATGTGACTTTTAATTGTGGTATGAATTTGTCTGCTTAAATAACGATAAGAGTTATGCCCCTTTATTTTCGGTAAAATGTCCGACACGTAAAATTTTGAAATCCCAACTCTGATATATATATATATATATATATATATATATATATATATATATATATATATATATATATATTAAAATAATACACACACTACCAAAAACACACACCAATATACCCCATACATGTAGTATGGCACCACAACTGATTAGATGTACAAGCACTACCCACACACATACACCCAAAGTATGTCACCACAGAAATAGAATATAAATATATATTCCAATTAAAACATGTATCCAGACAAGGAACTACAACAACCATATATATGTATGTAAAAAATAATACACCCACACTACCACAACACACACTACTATACCCCATAGTATGGCACCACAACTGATTAGTCGTACAAGCACTACCCACACACATACCCCCAAAGTATGTCACCACAGAAATAGAACATAAATATATATTGCAATTAAAAACATCTATCCAGACAAGGAAATACAACAACCACATATATATATATATATACATCCAGAAAAATCAGCACAACCGTAAAGCTGCACTACTTTGTTTCACGGTAAACGATGAAAAGATAAAAGGTATGCCGACACAAACTGATTTCAACACTGGTTTAATAACATTTTAACATTTTAAAGTACTTTTCGGCCGTCTTGGGACTATTCATAATTAATGTCATAACAAATATGGACAGTATAGTATATTTATACATATTTATATTTACATAGTAACACTGTGGTTTTAATTGGTTACATAGTATATAGGTAACGAGCAGAAAACATGTATACACGTGTGTTAATCTGTAGTATATGGGTTCAATTAAGGAACAAATGAGTGGAAGATAATCCTAGATTGAAGAAGATTAATGAAGCTAATGGTCAATTGTTACTTATTGACTATTAAGTTGAGGAACGAATTTTTTAATAAAATGGTTTTCCATTACTTTCCTTTTCGTGGTGTCATCGACTTTCATTTTATAAAAAGGGAAAATTTGAAATTTTACTTGTAGGTGTTGTGCACATTTAAAGATATGTCTATTTACAAATAAGGGCCCATTTTCAATATTACAATCCCGTCGATGGTTACGTACTCTATCCCGTAGATGACACGAAGTTTCTCCAATATAGAATTTTAGACAGCCTAAGCAAGTCAAGACATATATGAGATTTTTTGTGTCACAATTCATATTGTCGTTGACACTAAACGTAAAGTTGTGGAAAGTATGTTTGCTATTTGGCGTAATATGGTCGCAACATTTACATCGAAGGTCCGAGCATTTAGATACATGAAAGCCGGTCATTGTGATAGATGAATTGAATTTTGCTTTGGTTAGGAGGCGTTTCAGATTAGGTGGCTGTCTTTGTGATTTAATGAATTGAACATTATCAAATTTCGTTCTGAGGTTGTCGTTTGATGCCAATAGTGTCCTGCTCTCGTACATTGTTTTAAAGTTGGGGTGTTGGGGGTTATGGGTAGTGACAAAGGTAATTATATTATCCGAATTGTCTTTTGCTTTAGTAGCCCTCAGTGTTTGGATATCAATTGCCAAAGCCTTATTTATCCCAACTTCTATTACTTCGAGGGGGTAATACTGCTTCAATAAATTTCTTTTTAGTTCACCCAATCTGACAACCCGTAGGTCTTCATCTATAACAATGGTGCATATTTTTCTAGCTAAAGAAAATGGTATATTATTTTTGGTATGGCATGGGTGACATGATTTATATGAAAGATAGTTTTTGGTATCTGTTTCTTTAGAATACATATCCGTTATAAGGAGTTCTCCCCTTCGTTTCACTAGAACGTCCAAGAATGCGATTTGCAGATCGTTCGTTTCAATTGTGAATTTGATATTTATATCTAAATCATTCATTATTTTGTGCAAATCTGCAATGTTGCCAATTCGGTCATTCCAAATACAGAATATATCGTCTAGGAATCGTTTCAACTGATTTTCTAAATATAATCTGTAATCCACGCCATGTTCAATTTCTACAATGGAGTATAGTTTTTCTTCAAGAAATCCCATTGTTAAATTACTTAATTGTGGTGCCGCCTTGGTGCCCATCGCTATACCAAGAATCTGTTTATAATTTGTTTCGCCAAATGTAAAAGTGTTGTTAGTCAGGATGATTCGTATAGCTTTGAGGATGAAGTTGTTTGAAATTGTTTCATGACTGCATTCAGGATGTTTATCCAACCAATACTCTATGGCCTGAAAGCATAGGTCATGGGAAATGTTGCCGTACATATTACAAACATCCATGGTTGCGAAAACGTCGCCATCGTTCAAATTTTGGGGCAAATTATTAACAAAATCTATGTCATCCCGAATAACAGATTTTACATTTGGCACGTACGGCTTAAGTAAGATATCAATGAGATTTGATAGTCTATTAGTAGGACAGCACGGACCGGCAATTATTGGTCTGAATGTGAGATCGCCTGGCTGGAAAACACTTATGAATTCGGCATTTTGGTGTTTAATAGACTCCTTGATTATCTTGGATTTATGGATCTTTGGAAGTCCATAAAACTGACTAGTTTTATACTCGAATTTTCGGAGATAATCCTGTTCGTTGTCCGTCAGTTCATTTTTGTGATCTTGGATTAAGGCGTTTATTAATCCCATTGTTCTTTTATCATGGTTGGAATCTATGGTTGTATACACCCGTTTGTCGTCAAGTATTTTAAGGACGTTTCTCTCATAATATTCCGCATCCATAATAACAATAGCACCTCCTTTATCACTTTCTTTAATAACGATAGTATCGTTAGATTTTAAGGAATTTATAGCACACTGTTCCTCCTAGTCGATGAGATTGTCCAACGCCACGTCCTTGCCTCGTCTGGGGTTGAAGTGACTTTTGTTCCTCACAATATCCTCTGGTGCAGTGTTTTCCCTATCACCAAAACATTCCTTTAGTCGCAGCTTCCTACAGAAGGTGTTGACATCACACTCTAATTCCTGTATATTAGCTTTAGGCGTAGGTGTGAATTTTAGTCCTTTCTGTAGGAGATTTAGCTCGTAACGATTTGGAACTACGAATGATATGTTTATGATTTTTGGGTGTACTGATTCTGTGAATTGGATATTGTGTGGATGTTCCTTGAGTGACGCTGAACTTTCTTCCTGTATTGCGGAGGTGGTTGCTGGGACTGGGATGGTGGTCGGTGTGGTAGGGATTGGTCTCTCAGAAAAAACTGCACCCGGGCTTGAGAGGTGTGATATATATACATATATATATAAAATAATACACACTACCAAAGACGACTACATGTAGTCTACTATACCATTCCAAAACGATGGGTACAGTGGACAAACCCCAACACAACAACAAATGCGTGATGCTGGTACTATTAGATTTGTCCGCCGTGTTTGATACGGTGGACCACGAGATGTTAGTCTCCAGGCTATATTCTGAATTTGGAGTGTCCGGCCCTTCTCTAGCACTTTTTCGGTCTTATCTTCAATTAAGAAGCCAGGCAGTGTTGATAAACAACAAACTCCATTATGGAGTGCCCCAAGGCTCTATTTTAGGGCCTATTCTTTTTACAGTTTACACAACTCCCCTCGGGGACATTGCTCAGAAATATGGAGTAGACTTTCACTTTTACGCGGACAATACCCAACTCTATATCGCTTTTAATCCTGCCTCGTCTAATTATTCAAAGCAACAAATTGAAATGTGTATATCAGAAATTAAATCCTGGATGTCTGTTAACTTTTTAAAATTAAACGACGATAAATCAGAGTACATCCTTTTTGGATCCAAGTCGTCTGTGTTAAAATTGAAAAGTGTGAACAATGATGTTAACATATTAGGATCTCACATTATCAACCTGTTGAGTCCGCCAGAAACATTGGTGCATTTTTCGACAGTCATATGGCCATGAGCACGCAAATCAATAATATTTGTAAAGTATGTTATTTTCATCTCAGAAACATAAGTAAAATTCGTTCAAATTTAGCCCCAGATGTTATAAAAACCATTGTAAATTCACTTGTAACTTCTAGACTGGATAGCTGTAACTCTCTCTTAGCTGGTATCCCTGATAATCTAATTCACAAACTTCAAATGGTTCAGAACTCAGCTGCTAGGCTTATCACTAAATCTAAACATACAGATCATATTACCCCTATATTAATTAAATTACACTGGCTACCCATTCGTTTTAGAATCGCATATAAATTGCTTCTTTTAGTTTTTAAATGCTTCAATGGATCTGCGCCTTCATACTTAAGCGATTTAATTCAACTATACACACCTTCTAGAACTCTGAGGTCCTCATCTGATTGTTTACTGTTATGTCAACAGCAATAACTATTAAAAACAATAGGTGATAGAGCATTCAGTATCCATGCACCAAAAGTTTGGAATTCATTACCTTTTAACATTAGAAATTCTACAACAATTACAATTTTTAAGAAACATATTAAAACTCATTTATTTAAAGAAGCTTTTAATTTATAACTAAAGTATCTTTTTTGAAGAATGTATATTTTAATCTAGGTCGTGATATTTAAATAGTCTTTTTTTCTTATAAAAATAGTTTCCTTATATTATTTACAGTTTTATGTATAAGTTTATCAAATTTTATGTTAGTTTATTTTATTACTGAATTATTTTATAGTATTTTGTTTGTTTTATATTGTTTTTTACTACTTACTTTGTAAAGCGCATTTGAGCACTATGTGAATTGTGCGCTATGTAAATGTTCTTAATAATAATAATAATAACTAGATCTGCTACTGTCCCATGCAGATATGAAAGCTTTCATATTCATCGTCACGTGTCATTGATTGTATCAAGTATCCTAAATAAAAGGATAAGAAGAAAAAATTATTAAAATTGGTCAAAAACTCGCGAAGTTACAAGTCTAAATATAGTATGAAACATTGCACCCAGGCATAACAATAATCTGAAAACTAAAGGGAAATAACTGAAACTTGTATTACTGTAATAAGACGGATGAGAAAATGAAATGAAAATGGCGGGAAAAAAAAATTAAAAATGGCTGGTTGGACAGGCGACCTTCCTCCTTGTCACGTACAACCGGGCATTCGAAAACATGCTAGTTAACTCAATAACAGGCGCGCGTGCTAACCATTCAGCCACCCAACCCCCCCTTTGAAATCAGACACGTGCAATATGTCATATAGGAAGAATAAGAAGTCGCTCACAACAAAATGGTAAATTAATGAGTTTAGGTCAAAAGGTTGAGCTACTGTTTTAGAGTACTTAATAGTTTAAAGAGACACGTTAAGGGTTGTTCATAGTTAAATGAAAGTTTAATTTTAAATAAGACCAATAAAATTAGGATTTAATAATGCCAGACTAATATTTCCAATATGTTTGGTTATAAGTAGGAAATCGTGACGACTTCTTAAGCATGTTTTAAACAAAGGATCATGTTTGTTTAAACAAGAATGGCACTCTGCAATAAAAAAACTGGCCAAAGCAAGATTTCTATGCAGAAATTAAATAATTGCTAGAACCAGAAAAATATTTATCCACTATAATAAATAAGCAACATAGAGAAAATGAAATGAAATTGAATGGGGTTTAACGTCCGACTGTTCTGCTCCTAAAATGGGCTAATGGGCCATAAAGTGTGCAATGAGGGAAATTTTACCCGGGCAGCGGCGGTTACGGCCTACGAGGTTGGACAGGCGACCATACTCCTTGTCACGTACAACCAAGAAATCGAAACAACGCCAGTTGACTCAATGACAGACGTTATGATACAGAGCGCACATGCTAACCATTCAGCCACGCAACCTCCCTAAAATCGGCAAATTGCTGACCTACAGCGAGAAACATTTCAACCGGGCCAAATTTTCTATTGTAACAGTTTAATTTGCACGGTACCTTTAGTTATCAACCGAATATTACAAAACTTTTAAAAATAAGCTCTCCCTGACCAGCTTAAGCGTTCGCAATAAACGTTTGCCCCTTAAAATCGGCAAATTGCTGACTTTAAAGTGAGAAACATTACAACCGGGCGAAATTTTCTGTTTTATCACTTTTACAGTACCTTTGATTACCAACCAATTATTACAAAACTTTAAAAATAAAAGAGAAAGAGAGAAATGCGGCCTAATGTCCATTCGACACAAACTAGGTCATTTCGGGACTAACATGTTTTTTAATTTTATTTAAAAACTCCCCTTGCGCTTACAGGTCTTTAGCCGTTGGGAGGAAACCGAAGGACACGGAGAAAACCTACGAGGTTGGACATCATACTTCATGTCACGTGCAACCTGGAGATCGAAACGACGCCCGTTGACTCAATGACAGACGTTATGATACAGTGCGCACATGCTAACCATTCAGCCATTCAGCCTCCCTGAATTCAGAAAATTGCTGACTTATAGCAAGAAACATTTCAACCGGGCGAAATTTTCTGTTTTAACAGTTTAATGTGCACAGTACTTTAATTACCAACCGATTATTACAAAACTTTTGAAAATAAGCTCCAACTGACCAGCTTAATCGTATGCAATAAACGTTTTCGCCTGAATTGAAAGTTCTACATGGAGAAAGTTCATCTCGATTTCCCGGCGTGGTTGTCAGTGAGGCAGAACGGAGGGCCTGACAAGCACAGCTGTCTAGTCATTCGGATGGGACGAAAAACCAAGGTCCCGTGTACACATTGGAGTGCACGTAAAATATCCCTAAGCAGTTGGAATTCGATACTGTTGAATAAGCCTTATACGATGACTAAATGTGTAGATTGTAGTCACCCACACTGCATGTTTCGCTTAACAATGAAAGGGTGCCGTTTTCAATGTTCGATCCTTTTGTTCTTCTACTCCTGATATGTTGGACTGTTGATCGATGGTTTCAAATAAAAGACTACCAATAAGACTCTTTGTAGAAGAAGTTCCCAAAAAATATTATGTTGACTTTACGAGAAAGACCTCTAAACATGCTCCAAATTGTAAAAATACGACTTTTTGGATTTTAAATCTCTTTTTTTCGGCTATCCCTGATATTTAGAAAAAATAATACAATGATTTCACACAACAGGCTAGCTATTAGACTCTCTATTGACAAAAGTTTCACCGCCCTCCCTTCATTATAACCGAAGTTATCGTGCCCTAATGAATCAACAAATTAGCATGCTTATCTCTGCTTACCCTAAGCAGAAAATGCTCATCTTTAAACTCAATCATAACATTGACCTAGTAAACGTCTACACCAAGTTTGAACATTCTAGCTTAATTAGAAGGAGAGTAATTGTGTTCCAAAATCCCGACCCTTCAAATTGCTTCTATTTTTCATTTTCAATTCAAAATGGTGACCATCACGTGACCGAAATCAAAATTCTATTCGCTACATTTTTTAGGCCTTCCTACAAGGATTCAGAAAATATAACTCCTGAGTCTGTAAGTAAAATAGCAAAAAAGCCTTATTGATTTTTCACTTTTAAATATGGCGGCACTTCCGGTTCGATCGACAAACTCCATATTTTGTGTACAAATCAGTAATTACTTATCTAGTATCCAAAAAAAAAATCAGGTCATTCTGACCTATATTTTGATGATTTTCTTGAAAATTTTGATCCTTAATTTCGTCAAGGGGAGATAATTTAGAAAATTTCTAATTATATTTTTGAAGTCACATCGGTAAGATCTACTTAGATACTAAATTTCATAAAAATCGTACAACTATTAAAGAAGTTGTCAAATTGGTCTAAACTTCCGGTTCGAAATCACAGCGACGAATTTTCGAAATTCGAAAATGTGAAACTGCAGATGAAAATGATTTTTTTAAAGGTATTCAAAGAAAAAAGAATTAGTAAAATCGGTCAAAAAATAACAAAGTTACGACTATGCATTGTCAGTTTTTTCGTTCGTAAAATTCAGTGATTTCGGATTCGTAAAACGTTTTGAAAATATATTTAAACAACGTTCGCACCCCATTTTTGGGGGGGTAGGTCAAAGTTTCAGAAAGATCCCATGGTTAGATTCTGAGAAATCCGATTTGCAGAAAATACACAAAAAAAAAAAATAATAATAATCTTAACAGAAACAATAAGCTTTCATATGTAATATGAAAGCTTAATAACACAACGATATAGTAAAACACTGACAGATACCCCAACAGCCTCACAATCGCCCAACTAAGATGTGGGAAGCAAACAAAACCAGCGGATATGTCGTAGAATGGCATCTCTTACACTGCGACTGAAAAGTGGGTAACCTACATGTATCTCCTTTGATAAATGAATACCATCAGTATCGTAAGGGTTACGGACTGGGTTTAATAGCCCTGCTCTATGATGCCATAACGAAATATTAGAACGATCAATGCACAATGATGCCAATATTTTATTTGTCTCGGCTACTTTCTCGTTATAAGTAGCATGGGTCACTAGTTTACGGGGTAAAAGTTCCGAAATTACTACGCACTTCGGATTCCATCCATGAATAATGTAATCGGCAGAATGTATATTTTAATCTAGGTCGTGATATTTAAATAGTCTTTTTTTCTTATTCAATAGTTTCCTTATATTATTTACAGTTCTATGTATAAGTTTATCAAATTTTATGTTAGTTTATTTTATTCCTGAATTATTTTATAGTATATTGTTTGTTTTATATTGTTTTTTACTACTTACTTTGTAAAGCGCATTTGAGCACTATGTGAATTGTGCGCTATATAAATGTTCTTAATAATAATAATAATAATAACACAACGATATAGTATAAAACACTGACAGATACCCCAACAGCCTCACAATCGCCCAACTAAGATGTGGGAAGCAAACAAAACCAGCGGATATGTCGTAGAATGGCATCTCTTACACTGCGACTGAAAAGTGGGTAACCTATCTCCTTTGATAAATGAATACCATCAGTATCGTAAGGGTTACGGACTGGGTTTAATAGCCCTGCTCTATGATGCCATAACGAAATATTAGAACAATCAATGCACAATGATGCCAATATTTTATTTGTCTCGGCTACTTTCTCGTTATAAGTAGCATGGGTCACTAGTTTACGGGGTAAAAGTTCAGAAATTACCACGCACTTCGGATTCCATCCATGAATAATGTAATCGGCAAAGGACACAATGGCTAGCGCCAATTGATATGGATTACTGTTTAAATCCGACAAATCATTGGAGCCCATGTGTAACAATATAATATCGGCATTACGAAAATCTAAACTGTTTGACTTAAAAAGGCGTCCGCGCGGATCGCCTCGAACAAGTAAACCGCCATAACTGCGAAAACTAATCCTACATAATCGAGGGTCTAAACCTAAATTCAAGTAAGACTGATTGAAATTCATGAAATCACGAAGCCGTTTCATGTAGCTAGAACTGAAAATGCACACTTGCACTGGGTCAGATAATGAACTCGATTCCGGAGTAAGCGACTGCTGACCAACTTGGAACAAAGGGAATGCCGCCATTTTTTTGGGCGGAGATTCCACCGAAACAGATAACTCAAATAACTGTTGATACTGGCCGAACAAAAATTGCACGTACACCACACGTTAATACAATCGACAGAAATACTAAGTATACTTAACTTATGACAATAATTGGCGCAATAAACACTTTCCAAAGCACAGGCACTAAAACAACAATTAAAATTGAAATCTTCAGCGATCGTTCACGTGTGGTCTCACTGGCATATACGCTCCGAATGAAATCTCGCGAGAGCACCGTGGTCACAAGGTCAGCTCAAATTACATTATTGTAATAATGTATATTTTTACAACTTTCACGGGATTGACTTTATTTACATCACATGACTTATATTTGCGCGCCTTTATAACCATGTGACGATGTGGAGGTTCGAACGGAAATTTCCTTCGAGCTACCACACGTCGCTACGTTTGACACCAAACATTTGTCAAGAATGGAAAAATTCCGTAAAATTGATGACTGTTTCAATGCTCTGAAATCATAAATTCGCTGTTCAATGGATTATTCAAGCCCAATGTTAAAGTATTTCTGTGCACGCGAATGGGAATGAAACCGGAAAATATCCACACAGGTCTCTGTGTGTAGTCTTTACTTTACTGACCATAGCTGCGAGTCGGCGTGATGACGATAATGTAGTAGTCTATGGATAATTAATACATACATACGATTTCTTTTCACTTAAAAATGGAATTGTACCCAAATAAAGTTGGACCAACAAAAGAATTAATGCCAGCTGAAATATTTTGAAAAATGGCTCTATTTCTGGATTTGTCGTTTGGCATTTACAACATTTCGTTTGAGATGATGGAGCCGACATAGATAAATAATACTATTGTCTGAGTCGTAGTAAATAATAAACGGATTTCTACGATTATGAACAAACTACTCTACTTTGGTTATTATTAACTTACCTGTGTGTTTGAAATGAGCTCCCGTTAAATAAAATCCATTATACAACTAAATATACCAATGGAAAAAAGGGGTTCTCTCTTGAAAAGTCAATGCTTTTGCTTGTATTTTCGTCTGTGTCCATCACAACATTATACATGTGACGTTATGGGCTAAACCATTGTAATTATGTTAAAGGGGGTAATTTTGGACAACCACGTGTGTTGCAGGCTAATCAAAACAGCACACGGCCTTTTCGAGCGTTTGAGTTTGGGCAAGAAAATAGCAACTGGAGACAATGACATTAATTTTGAACCAATTGATGGTCAGTCTACTAAGTTTTATTTACCGATTATACGAATACCCGTAAATAAATGTATAATATTGCTTTTCATCTATTTTCATCTATTATATATATTTTTATAAAACACATTACAGCCCAGTCAATTATAGTCAACTTTGTGGCTAACATATATAAATAAACACACTTATTTCATAATTTTAATTGATCATATTTCGTATGAAAAATGACCATCGCTTCTTAATTATTTCCATATCTTATTCGAGTTCCGACTGTTCATACCATTAATGTTCCTGATTGAATTAATTTTTTATTCATCGAAATCGAAACATTCTTGATAAGAACAGTTCGGGATGTCTAAACATCGTTTATCGTCTTCATAAAAATATATTTAAAACAAAAAAAATCACACGTCAGAAGGGCATCGCAGATTGCGTGTATTATTGGGTTTTGTGTGTTAATTATGCAGACCATGGGGGAAATTCGTGCAAGTTTCACGGCACTAAATTTAACCATCTGTGCAGCATACAATAACTCATATGACATGGTACCTTTTAAGGCAATAGAATTGAAAGCGTTGATTAGCTGGGGCATGATCGCGATCTACGAAATGCCATCGGAAAATTCCACTCTCCGTGGATTTCAAAATAAGTAACAATTGAGAGTACAATGAACAATCATATGGATAAACTGCCTTGTGAATTTCACGATTATAAAATTCTGAACACACCAGAAATAATATTCAAAGAGAAATAGAAAGACATGGAACTATCTACCGATAATTAAACCGATACGCGGTATGATTTGTTGATAATAATTATTGGTATTTATATATATATAAAAACGTTATACCTATTCAATGATTCAATGGCCTCGGCTTTTAATTTTGCCGAGGCAAATGTAAAATACATTGGAATTTAGGCCTACCTCGGCTACAGCAGATTGCCGAGGTTAATTGACAGGACTGCATAAGCTCTTCTTAGGAAATATTAATAAATATTCAAGGATGAGATTCAAGGCCAGTGAAACAAATCTAATTCAAAAGAAAAAATCCCACCGAACTACCTAACCAAAACATTAATACAAGTCGGAAACAAAATATTGGACTATGGGCGTATTTATGTTTGTAAACGCCCAAACTCATTACTGGGTCTCAGAGAAATAGCTTATTCATACATGTCGCGTTCGATTACTTGCCCCGTGCTTACTCGGCCAAGATCCTCGAGTACATTTCGACAGGCGCAGTGGAAATGGGTAATGGAACGGCGCGGCGCTTTCTTCGGGTATCAAAATGGAAGATAAACGCCACCAAACAATTAATTATGCTCGATGTTCTAATAAATAACGCACAGACAATAATCGGTCAACAAACTTTAGACCTTTTCATTGGTATCTCATTGGAACCATTAAATCCAGAGAAGCGAAATAAAGCCCATATTATGCAGAACATACTTTAAATCACATTTTTGTTCAACCAATGTAACATTTGTTAACTTTGTTAACGAGCTCAATAGCTTACCAGAATTGCAGATAGTAGGGCAAGGTTATGATCGCACACTATGGATTCACAGTTACGTCCCAGTGAGTTTAGTAGAGGTAAAACAATCTGCTTAGTGGACGAATTGGGCAATTGAAAGGACACTGAGTGGCCTTTTTTAATTCTTGGAATCATTACACCAAGATGTAGAATCACTAAACACTACTGTGGAACATAAATATGTTATTTTAAATCAGAGAAAAATGTCAACAATAATTCTTCCGTCGCCTAAACTTAATCTGCAAATATAACTTTGATCAAATAATTGCATCCATATTGAATAATGGGATACTTCCACAAGTAACCAGCTCCTTGGGAAGGTTACTTCGGCCTGTTGCGAGTAAGCCGTTCGAATGACATCATCGGTAATCCGAACGCGTCCGTGGTGGCTAGCGTAAGCGCGGCGCCAGTCAGTAATCGAACGCACCAACACAAAATTTGGATTGTCCTAAAATAGCCTTGCTTTGACCCCCTTACATACGAAATGATCTATTCCGATAAGTGACGTAATAAGCTTCCATTTTTTATTTCTCGATGTCAAAGTTTGTGAGAAGTTCAATTTTACAAGAGACAACTTTTTTATTCGTTGGTATAATTAGTTGTATAATGGATTTTATTTAACGGGAGCTCGTTTCAAACACACAGGTAAGTTTATAATAACCAAAGTAGAGTAGTTTGTTCATAATCGTAGAAATCCGTTTATTTTTTACTATGACTCAGACAATAGGTCAGTCATGTCAATAGATAATATCAGTGTCGATAAGGATACCCAATTTTGCAAAACTTTTTATTATTTAGCATTATATAACAGTTGTCTTACTAATTATTATAATTTTAATTCTTGTTTTTTAGAGGAACTAATTAACATCTCGAGTATCACATTTGTTGATCAGTTAAAATTAATACGATGAAGACGACAAACAAATAAAAATAGTACCCCCCCCCCAAAAAAAACCAAAAAAAACATTTGTCTATGTGGTGTTGATAGCCCCCCCCCCCTTTATTATTTTTGTTTCTTATTGTGTGTGAGCTTAAAGGGACATTCGTGCGTATCTGATCTGAAAATAACTTTACTGAACCAAAGCAATCAAAGCATATATTGAACATGTTGGAACAGAACATCTAAATAAAAATAAAAAGCACAACATATGAAAACAAATCAACTTTGTTTGTTAACAAAATATCAAGATATAAACATTAAATAAAATATAATTTTTAGTATTCCCCTCGTGAGAATGTCCCTTTAAGAAACCCAAAATTATCATCCTAATTGTACATAATATATGTTTTATACTAATATCTGTGTTAATATTATGGCTGCCAGTTGTAAATATATTAAAGATCCGTTTTAGGAAGCGATTTTATATAAGCTGATAAAGCTTGTTATCGTATCCTATATTCATTATATAAATTTTGTAAATTTAAATGAATAAAATATTGTTTAAATAAAAAAAAATTGTAATAACCGACAAGCGTAAGGCCTTTTAGTTTTAGGCCTTTATTTGATATTTATTTACATTGATTAAAATATACACAAAATAAGAAAGTTGCTCAATAGGCTACATACTGATTTGAAGGAATAATAGAAATATTCAAAAGTGAAGTAAAAACCGAAAAAAATCTTCGACTAGTCAAAATGGTACTGGTAGGTTCCAGGCCCAGGCCTTAAACATGACTAGGCCATAGCCTATCAGTAACTGAGTAACCTACTTTTACTATTTAGTCCTTAGACTAGAGAACATTTTTCTATTTGTCTATGTTGTTATCGTCTGAGTAAAAATAATATGTAAAAGCAGAATTCTAACAATAATGTAAGCAACGAATGCAGAGAACAGTGATAATGAAACAACAGTTGTCCTTTCTTTAAAATCCTTAATATTTCACTAAAATTATACGATTCATAATATTTTATATGCAGAAAATAACGATGTGTTTTTAATTTCTATGTGAAAAATTGTTTTTTATTTATATAGTCATAAAGCAATGGGTAATGTTAATTAATTACTTTCAATGTAATGGGTAGTGGTAATTAATTACATTTAAAAAGTAATGGTAATGTAATTAATTACATTGGCAATGTAATGGCCCCAGCCCTGCTGTCAAGGTAGAAAATTGAAAGCATGGTAATCGAGACTTGGGAATTAGTATTACTCTGCCGACTTGTTCAGTCGTTTCGTTTCAGCTGTGAAAGTTAGCGTTGGTCGATTCACAACTTTGTCACGGCACAGTTTCTATTATAATGGATATATGGGCATTTTCTGTCGCTCTAATAATATATTTTGGTCATCAGTGGTGTTAAATAAATTTTAACCACTTTTAGGTAATTGAAATTAAAAAAATATACGATCAAGACAGTATTTAATATCCATATAAATATTGTGATACGACCTATCCTAAGTAAATAAACGCACATTCATTCCAGCATTTCAAGAGTATGCCAATTGAGTTTCAGCGATTTTCGATAATTACAGCCAGAGTTATGGCCCTTGATCACTTCAAAAAATCTTGTGGATGCTCTAGAGGCCAAAGTTAATATCCGATTGAGTGTAAATTTATACACAGTGTTTAACATCATGAGACGAAGAAGCCTATTGTTTTTCAGTGATTTCCAATTATAACTGCCAGAGTTATGGCCCTTGAATAGTTTGATCACAACAAAAAATCTTGTGGGCGCTCTAGAGACCAAAGTTAATATCTGATTGACTTTAAATTTATACACGGTGTTTAAGGTCACGAGACGAAGAAGCCTATTGATTTTCAGCGATTTCAGATAATTACTGCCAGAGTTATGGCCCTTGATCACTTTGAAAAAATCTTGTGACGCTCTACTAGAGGTCAAACTAAACATCTGATTGACTTCAGAGTGATACACACACAGAGTTTAAGGTCTTGAAACGAACAAGTATTTTGTTTTTCCATGAATTTTTTTAATTGAACTGCTAAATCCGTGATATTAAATGTTTTGTGTTTAAGGTCATGAGACAGAGAAGCCTACTGATTTTCAGCGATTTCTGTAATTACTGCCAGAGTTATGGCCCAGATGATTTAGTTGCTGTGGGCATATGTTTCGTTGCCTGACAACCTATCTTTGATAATTACAGCCTTGATCCCTTTATCCCTGCAAAAAATCTTATGGATGTTGAAGAGGCCAAAGTTAATATGCGATTGACTTTAAATTTATACACAGTGTTCAAGGTCATGAGACAAAGTAGCCTATTGATTTTCAGCAATTTCTGATAATTACTTCCAGAGTTTTGGACCTTGATCACTTTGAAAAATCTTGTAGACAGTGTAGAGCCCAAAGTTGATATCCAAATGACTTTTTATTGATACACATTGTTTAAGGTCATTAGACGAAGAATCCTATTGATTTTCAGCGATTACCGATAATTACTTCCAAAGTTATCTCCCTTGATCACTTTGATAAATGCTCTAGAGGCCAAACTTACCATTCAATTGACTTCAGATTGACACATACAGTTTAAGGTCTCAAGATGAACAAGTATATTGATTTTCAATGAAATTTGATAACTGAACAGCTAAATCCATGATATTAAATGTTTTGTATACTAAACAGGGCAGAACTTTATAAAAACCAAAAAAATTCTAATGATTTTCTGATAATTACTTATTGAGTTGTTAATCCGATTTTAGTGTATTATAAATGTTTCATTACCGAAAAAAGTTAAAATATGCGACAACTCTTGTTGACTGCTCGGATGATTTAGCTGCTGTGGGCCTATGTTTCGTTGCCTGGCAGCCTATCTTTTGAAAAAGAGGCATAGTTGGAAAGTGATAGATTTCTGAATATGGATAGGGTTTGACCTCTCTTGACCTCTCACACCAAAATGAAAGGATCTGCCAAATATTGTAGCCTATATCGAGTTAAAAAAATAAGTTACTGTTTGAATAGGATCATTGCACAGCAAAAATAAATGACAAGTATTATAAACAGAAATATTGTACTTTTCACCATTTCTTTTACAAGTATTATCAGTTTATTTGAATTTTTTAAAGGACTGGAAGGAATTATGGGTGGATGAAGCTTTCTGGCATATGTTGTTCTTGTTGCTTTTATTTATTATTATGATATTATGGAGACCATCAACAAATAATCAGAGGTAATGTTGTTTTCCATCATTGTAGTAGTAGTAATCTACTGTGAAACAAATTTACTCATTATATTTATTTATAGAATAACATTTAATATAAAGATAGGCTGGCACTGCCAGGCAGGATACGCCCACATTTTTCGAGAGATGGATAGAGAACAAGCAATACCGAAAGTGATTTTTCCTACATCATTAAGTCCTGTATTTCATACTGTATTGGGAGCAGCCATTTTGTTGGTCAGTTCCAGTCTGATATTCATGAAATTCGAAGCCGACAATGATTATGGTGTGACGGTACTCAACCTAGAAATGTGACTTTTCGGCAAAATCAGATAAGAATTTTGACCTGTAGAGGGTCCACAACCATGATATATCATATCTTTACACTATTTGCGTACAAACGGCGACCATTTTGTCCAGCAATTTTGGTACGATTTTCAAAAAATTCGAATAATTCAGGAAGTTATGATCCGATATGCTCAAATACCGAAAGGAACCAAGATTTTTGGGTTATAACCATGCATTTCAAGGTTCATCAAAATCAAATTAAAATTGTGACCTATACAGTGTCCACAACAATGATATACCATTTTTTAACAGTGTTCGCGTACAAACGGCGGCCATTTTGTCTGTCAATTTTGATCCGATTTTCCCGAAATTTGAACTGAAACCTTCCTTAAGGTGAAACGGTGATATAATCAAACGTTTTTTTAAATCGGAAAATAATAGTGACTGCCAGAGGGACCACAAGCTAAAAAGGGTGATTTTTCGAACAATCAGGGGCCATAATGTGGGCGTATAGAAATTATTTTAAGTTAAAACTGTTAGCTTTTGAATAATTTAAGTAATACATTTATCATCATATCATTTTAAATACATGTTGTTTACATTAGTGAAACCGAAAAGCCTATTAGTAAATTTCAACAATTTTCACTTTGTTGAACCTTGTGAACGCTCCATCTAATTTTAATGATAAGATTTATCACCAGATCTGCTTTAAATTTTTATGCATTATTTGATTTGGTAAAACAAAGGAGCCTATTTAATTTAAGCAATTATCATTAATTACTGCAAGAGTTATGACCCTTGTTTCATTTTGTTGAACCACGTGAACGCTCCAACAAAAAAAGTTATCACCTGATCTTTTTATACGCCCACATTTTCATGTGGACGTATTATGTCGTCGCCCCTGTCCGTCCGGATGTCTGTCCTTCCGTCCACAATTTGTTTGTGGACTCTCTACAGGTCACAATTCTTATCCGATTTTGACGAAACTTAAAATATAGGTTTATCCCCAAAAGATCTCGGCTGCTTTCGATATTGGCATGTATCGGATCAAAACTTCATGGATTATGGCCCCTGATTGTACGAAAAATCACGTTTTTTGCTTGTGGACCCTATAGAGGTCACAATTTTGAACCGATTTTGATGAAACTTGACATGTACACAGGACCTCGGTTTTTTGTCCCATCCAAACGACCAGACAGCTGTTCTTGTCAAGCCATCCCAACCTGCATAACTGCCAATCAAATTGCTTATCTTGGCTTACCCTAAACAGTAAATACTCATCTTCAACCACCATCAAGGTAAAGACGTATTAAACACCTACACCAAGTTTGAATATTCTAGCTTAATTATTGTGTCCCCCCCCCCCAAAAAAAACCGGACAGACAGATGGATGGATGGACAGACAGACAGACAGACACGGTAATTCCTGAATTTCAATTGGTTAAGTTTTAGTACAGTAAACAACATATATAAATTTCAAAGATAGGCTGGCACTGCCAGGCAGGATACGCCCACATTTTCGAGAGATGGACAGAGAACAAGCAATACCGAAAGTGATTTTTCCTACATCTTTAAGTCCTGTATTTCATACTGTATTGGGAGCAGCCATTTAGTTGGTCAGTTCCAGTCTGATATTAATGAAATTCGAAGCCGACAATGATTATGGTGTGACGGTACACAACCTAGAAATGTGACTTTTCATCAAAATCGGATAAGAATTGTGACCTGTAGAGAGTCCACAACCATGATATACCATATTTTTTACTGTGACCATTTCGTCCGGCAAATTCAGGAAGTTACGATCCCATATGCGCAAATATCGAAAGGAACCAAGATCTTTGGGTTATAACCATGAATTTCAAGTTTCAACAAAATCGAATTAAAATTGTGACCTCTACAGGGTCCACAACCTTGATATACCTTTTTATACGCCCACATTTTCATGTGGACGTATTATGTCGTCGCCCCTGTCCGTCCGGACGTCCGTCCGTCCACAATTTGTTTGTGGACTCTCTACAGGTCACAATTCTTATCCGATTTTGACGAAACTTGAAATATAGGTTTATCCCCAAAAGATCTCGGCTGCTTTCGATATTGGCATGTATCGGATCAAAACTTCATGGATTATGGCCCCTGATTGTACGAAAAATCACGTTTTTAGCTTGTGGACCCTATAGAGGTCACAATTTTGAACCGATTTTGATGAAACTTGACATGCATGTTTGTAACCCAAAGATCTTGGTTCCTTTCGATATTTGTGGCTATCGGAATGTAATTTCCTGAATTATGGCCCCTGATTGTCCGAAAAATCACCCTTTTTAGCTTGTGGTCCCTCTGGAGGTCACAATTATTATTCGATTTAAAAAAACGTTTGATTGTATCACCGTTACACCCTAAGGAAGGTTGAGTTCGAATTTCGGGAAAATCGGACGAAAATTGCCATACAAAATGGCCGCCGTTTGTACGCGAATACTGTTAAAAAATGGTATATTAAGGTTGTGGACCCTGTGGAGGTCACAATTTTGATCCGATTTTGATGAAACTTGAAATTCATGGTTATAACCCAAAGATCTTGCTTCCTTTCGATATTTGCGCATATCGGATCGTAACTTCCTGAATTATGGCCCCTGATTATACGCAAAATCGCCTTTTTATACGCCCACATTTTCATGTGGACGTATTATGTCGTCGCCCCTGTCCGTCCGGACGTCCGTCCGTCCACAATTTGTTTGTGGACTCTCTACAGGTCACAATTCTTATCCGATTTTGACGAAATTTGAAATATAGGTTTATCCCCAAAAGATCTCGGTTCCTTTCGATATTGGCATGTATCGGATCAAAACTTCATGGATTATGGCCCCTGATTGTACGAAAAATCACGTTTTTAGCTTGTGGACCCTATAGAGGTCACAATTTTGAACCGATTTTGATGAAACTTGACATGCATGTTTGTAACCCAAAGATCTTGGTTCCTTTCGATATTTGCGGCTATCGGAATGTAATTTCCTGAATTATGGCCCCTGATTGTCCGAAAAATCACCCTTTTTAGCTTGTGGTCCCTCTGGAGGTCACAATTATTATTCGATTTAAAAAACCGTTCGATTATATCACCGTTACACCCTAAGGAAGGTTGAGTTCGAATTTCGGGAAAATCGGACGAAAATTGCCATACAAAATGGCCGCCGTTTGTACGCGAATACTGTTAAAAAATGGTATATCAAGGTTGTGGACCCTGTGGAGGTCACAATTTTGATTCGATTTTGATGAAACTTGAAATTCATGGTTATAACCCAAAGATCTTGCTTCCTTTCGATATTTGCGCATATCGGATCGTAACTTCCTGAATTATGGCCCCTGATTATACGCAAAATCGCCTTTTTTTTAGCTTGGAGGTCACAATTATTATTCGATTTAAAAAAACGTTTGATTATATCATCGTTACACCCTAAGGAAGGTTGAGTTCGAATTTCGGGAAAATCGGACCAAAATTGCCATACAAAATGGCCGCCGTTTGTACGCGAATACTGTTAAAAAATGGTATATCAAGGTTGTGGACCCTGTGGAGGTCACAATTTTGATTCGATTTTGATGAAACTTGAAATTCAAGGTTATAACCCAAAGATCTTGGTTCCTTTCGATATTTGCGCATATCGGATAGTAACTTCCTGAATTATGGCCCCTGATTATACGCAAAATCGCCTTTTTTTTAGCTTGGAGGTCACAATTATTATCCGATTTAAAAAAACGTTTGATTATATTACCGTTACACCGTAAGGAAGGTTGAGTTCGAATTTCGGGAAAATCAGACCAAAATTGCCATACAAAATGGCCACCGTTTGTACGCGAATACTGTTAAAAAATGGTATATCAAGGTTGTGGACCCTGTAAAGGTCCCAATTTTAATTCGATTTTGATGAAACTTGAAATTCATGGTTATAACCCAAAGATCTTGGTTCTTTTCGATATTTGCGCATATCGGATCGTAACTTCCTGAATTATGGCCCCTGGTTATACGCAAAATCCCCCTTTCTTTAGCTTGTGGTCCCTCTGGAGCTCACAATTATTATCCAATTTAAAAACACGTTTGATTATATCACCGTACACTGTAAGGAAGGTTGAGTTTGAATTTCGGGAAAATCGGACGAAAATTGACAGACAAAATGGCCGCCATTTGTACGCAAATACTGTTAAAAAAATGATATATCATGGTTGTGGACCCTGTATAGGTCACAATTTTAATTCGATTTTGATGAGGAAGGTTGAGTTCTAATTTCGTGAAAATCGTACCAAAATTGCCGGACGAAATGGTCGCCGTTTGTACGCGAATAGTGTAAAAATATGGTATATCATGGTTGTGGACTCTCTACAGGTCACAATTCTTATCCGATTTTGATGAAAAGTCACATTTCTAGGTTGTGTACCGTCACACCATAATCATTGTCGGTTTCGAATTTCATTAATATCAGACTGGAACTGACCAACTAAATGGCTGCTCCCAATACAGTATGAAATACAGGACTTAAAGATGTAGGAAAAATCACTTTCGGTATTGCTTGTTCTCTGTCCATCTCTCGAAAATGTGGGCGTATCCTGCCTGGCAGTGCCAGCCTATCTTTTTTAGCTTAGAGGTCACAATTATTATTCGATTTAAAAAAACGTTTGATTATATCACCGTTACACCCTAAGAAAGGTGGAGTTCGAATTTCGGGAAAATCGGACGAAAATTGCCATACAAAATGGCCGCCGTTTGTACGCGAATACTGTTAAAAAATGGTATATCAAGGTTGTGGACCCTGTGGAGGTCACAATTTTGATTTGATTTTGATGAAACTTGAAATTCATGGTTATAACCCAAAGATCTTGCTTCCTTTCGATATTTGCGCATATCGGATGGTAACTTCCTGAATTATGGCCCCTGATTATACGCAAAATCGCCTTTTTTTTAGCTTGGAGGTCACAATTATTATCCGATTTAAAAAAACGTTTGATTATATTACCGTTACACCGTAAGGAAGGTTGAGTTCGAATTTCGGGAAAATCAGACCAAAATTGCCATACAAAATGGCCGCCGTTTGTACTCGAATACTGTTAAAAAATGGTATATCAAGGTTGTGGACCCTGTAAAGGTCACAATTTTAATTCGATTTTGATGAAACTTGAAATTCATGGTTATAACCCAAAGATCTTGGTTCTTTTCGATATTTGCGCATATCGGATCGTAACTTCCTGAATTATGGCCCCTGGTTATACACAAAATCCCCCTTTCTTTAGCTTGTGGTCCCTCTGGAGGTCACAATTATTATCCAATTTAAAAAAACGTTTGATTATATCACCGTTACACTGTAAGGAAGGTTGAGTTTCGGGAAAATCGGACCAAAATTGACAGACAAAATGGCCGCCGTTTGTACGCGAATACTGTTAAAAAAATGATATATCATGGTTGTGGACCCTGTATAGGTCACAATTTTAATTCGATTTTGATGAGGAAGGTTGAGTTTTAATTTCGTGAAAATCGTACCAAAATTGCCGGACGAAATGGTCGCCGTTTGTACGCGAATAGTGTAAAAATATAGTATATCATGGTTGTGGACTCTCTACAGGTCACAATTCTTATCCGATTTTGATGAAAAGTCACATTTCTAGGTTGTGTACCGTCACACAATAATCATTGTCGGTTTCGAATTTTATTAATATCAGACTGGAACTGACCAACTAAATGGCTGCTCCCAATACAGTATGAAATACAGGACTTAAAGATGTAGGAAAAATCACTTTCGGTATTGCTTGTTCTCTGTCCATCTCTCGAAAATGTGGGCGTATCCTGCCTGGCAGTGCCAGCCTATCTTTTTAACAGTATTTGCTTACAAACCGGCGGCCATTTTGTATGGCAATTTTGGTCCTATTTTCCCGAAATTCGAACTCAACCTTCCTTAGGGTGTAACGGTGATATAATCAAACGTTTTTTTTAAATTGGATAATAATTGTGATCTCCAGAGGGACCACAAGCTAAAAGATAGGTTGCCAGGCAACGAAACATACGCCCACATCAGCTAAATCGTCCGGGCAGTCAACAAGGGTTGTCGCATATTTTTACTTTTTTCGGTAATGAAACATTTGTAATACACTAAAAACTGATTAAGAGTAACAACTCATTATGTAATTATCAGAAAATCATTAGAATTTGATTCCTTTTTATAAAGTTTTACCCCACGCTAACAATTAGTATATACATGAAACATTTAATATCATGGATTTAGCTGTTCAGTTATCTAAATTCATTGAAGATCGAAATACTTGTTCGTTTCAACACCTTAAACTCTATGTATCAATCTGAAGTCAATCGGAGGGTAACTTTGACCTCTATAGCGTCACAAGAATTTTTGAAGTTATCAAGGGAGATAACTCTGGCAGTAATTATTTGAAATCGCTGAAAATCAATAGGTTTCTTCGTCTCATGACCTTAAACACTGTGTATAAATCTAAGGGCCATAACTCTGGCACTAATTATCGGAAATCGCTGAAAATCAATAGGCTTCTTCGTCTCATGACCTTAAACACTGTGTATAAATTTAAAGTCAATTGGATATTAACTCTAGCCTGTAGAGCGTCCACAAGCAATTGTGGACGCCGGACCGACGGACGGACGGACGGGGGCGACGACAATATACGACCACATTTCAATGTTGGCGTATAAAAATGATACAATTATTTCACACAACAGGCTAGCTATTAGACTCTCGATTGACAAGAGTTTCATCGCCCTCCCTTCATTATAACCAAAGTTAACGTGCCCTAAAGAATCAACAAATCAGCTTGCTTATCTCTGAACTCAATCGTGACATTGACCTACTTAACGTCTACACCAAGACTGAACATTTTAGCTCAATTAGCAGGAAAGTTATTGTGTTCCAAAGTCTTGGCCCTTCAAATTGCTATTACTTTTCACATTCACTTCAAAATGGCGACCATCAATTGACCTAAATCAAAATTCTACTCTGAACGTTTTTTAGCCATTCCTTCAAGGATTCAGAAAATATAACTCCTGTGTCTGTAAGTACAATATTGCAAAAGTTTTATTGCACTTTATGTTTCAAGATGGTGGCATTTCCGGTTCGATCCACAAACTCCATATTTTGTGTACAAATCAGTAATCATTCTGACCTATATTTCGACGTTTTTTTTTAAAAATTTGACCCTTAATTTCACCAAGGGGAGATAATTTAGAAAAATTCTGAAGACATCATTAATGTCGCATTGGCAAGTTCTACTTACCTTACAATCTAAATTTCATGAAAATCGCACAACTATTAAAGAAATTGTCAAGTTGGTCTCGACTTCCGGTTCGAAATCACAGCAACGAAGTTTCGAAATTCGAAAATCCTATGGATAGATTCTGAGAAATCCGGTTTGCAGAAAACACACACACAAAAAAATAATAATAATAACTTTAACAGAAACAATAAGCTTTCATATGAAATATGAAAGCTTAATAATAGAAACTAGATCTGCTAAGCAGATATTAAAACTTTCATATTCACAGTCACTTCCTGTCACATGTCATGGGTAATATAAATAATTCGAACAAGAAAAAGTAAATCATTAAAATCGGTCATAATCTAGCTAGTGAAGTTAATGTCATTTTTCACTCGTAAACAACTTTGTCGGCACGAAAAACATCAAAGGCAAAATTCGAATTTTTGAAATAGTCAAAGACCAAAAATTCGACCTGTATCTCGGCTAACCTGAACAAGCCAACAGTGAGGCTGATGTCCCCCGCCGAAATCCCAAAATAAATAGATAATTAATCGCACATTTATTTTTTTCAAAGGTATCAACCAATCAAACTGAACACGAAGTGTCATCCAAAAATTGCTTATCTCTGCCTACCGTAAGAAGAAAATGCTCATCTTCGAACTCCATCAAGGCATTGACCTAATAAGCATACACACCAATTTTGAACATTTTAACTCAATTCGAAGGAGAGTTATTGTGTTCCAAAGTCGCGGCAAATCAAATTGCTTATCGCTCTGCTTACCCTGAGCAGAAAATGCTCATTATCGATCTTAGTCAAGGTATTACTGTAATGAAACTATACACCAAGTTTCATCACTCTCACTTAATTAGAACTAAAGTTATTGTGTCTCAAAGCATCAACCAATCAAATTGCTTATCTCTGCCTACCCTAAGAAGAAAATGCTCATCTTCGAACTCCATCAAGGCATTGACCTAATAAGCATATACACCAAGTTTGAACATTTTAACTCAATTAGAAGGAGAGTTTTTGTGTTCCAAAGTCTCGACCAATCAAATTGGGTATCGCTCTGCTTACCCCTAGCAGAAAATGCTCATTATCAAACTTAGTCAAGGTATTACTGTAATGAAACTATACACCAAGTTTCATCACTCTCACTTAATTAGAACTAAAGTTATCGTGTCCCAAAGCATTAACCAATCAAATTGCTTATCTCTGCTTACCCTAAGCGGAAAATGCTCATCTTCGAACTCCATCAAAGCATTGACCTAATAAGCATATACACCAAGTTTGAACATTTTAACTCAATTAGAAGGAGAGTTATTGTGTTCCAAAGTCTCGACCAATCAAATTGCGTATCGCTCTGCTTACCCTGAGCAGAAAATGCTCATTATCGAACTTAGTCAAGGTATTACTGTAATGAAACTATACACCAAGTTTCATCACTCTCACTTAATTAGAACTAAAGTTATCGTGTCCCAAAGCATCAACCAATGGTGGCTGTTGATTAAATATATTTTCAAAACGTTTTACGTATTCGAAATCACCGAATTTTACGAACGAAAAAACTGATAATGCATAGTCGTAACTTTGCTATTTTTTGACCGATTTTACTAATTCTTTATTCTTTGAATACCTTGAAAAAAATCATTTTCATCTGCAGTTTCACATTTTCGAATTTCAAAAATTTGTCGCTGTGATTTCGAACCGGAAGTTTAGACCAATTTGACAACTTCTTTAATAGTTGTACGATTTTCATGAAATTCAGTATATATGTAGATCTTACCGATGTGACTTCAAAAATATAATAAGAAATTTTCTAAATTATCTCCCCTTGACGAAATTAAGGATCAAATTTTTCAAAAAAATCAAAGAAATATAGGTCAGAATGACCTAATTTTTTTTTTTGATACTAGACAAGTAATTACTGATTCGTACAAGAAATATGGAGTTTGTGGACCGAACCGGAAGTGCCACCATCTTTAAAAGTGAAAAATCAATAAAGCTTTTTTGCTATTTTACTTACAGACTCGGGAGTTATATTTTCGGAATCCTTGAAGGAATGCCTAAAAATCTATCGGACCAGATTTTTGATTTCGGTCACGTGATGGTCACCATTTGAATTGAAAATGAAAAATAGGTTGCCAGGCAACGAAACATACGTCCACAAAGCAGCTAAATCGTTCGGGCAGTCAACAAGAGTTGTCGCATATTAAGTAATTATCAGAAAATCATTAGAATTTGTTTGGTTTTTATAAAGTTCTGCTCTATGCTAATGTAAAGTATACGAATCATTTAATATTATGGAATAAGCTGTCACCTCCACTGGATACGAAACATTTAATATTATGGCGACTTTTCGTACAATCAGGGGCCATAATTCAGGAAGTTACGATCAGATATGTCCAAATATCGACAGGAACCAAGATCTTTCAGTTTGACCAAAATCGTATTAAAATTGTGACCTCTAAAGGGTACACAACCTTGATATACCATATTTTTACACTATTCGTGTAAAAATGGCAGCCATTTTGTTCATCAATTTTGGTCCGATGTTCACAAAATTCAAACTGAAAATTCATTACAGTGTAATGGTGATATAATCAAATGTTTTTGAACTCCATAAAGGCAATTTTCTGTATAATCAAAGGCCATAATTCAGGAAATTACAATCCGATATGTGCAAATATCGCGAGGAACCAAGATCTTTAGGTTATAAAAATGTATTTCAAGTTTCATCAAAAACGTATTGAAATTGTGACCCCTATAGGGTTCACAACCTTGATATACAATATTTTTACACCATTCGTGTACAAACCGCGGTCATTTTGTTTGTCAATTTTGGTCCGATTTTCATGAAATTTAAACTCAACCTAGATTACCCTGTAACGGTGATATAATCCATGTTTTTTTTAAATCAGGTAATAATTGTTACCTCCAGAGGGACCACAAGGTGATAAAGGCGATTTTTAGTACAATCAGGGGCCATAATTCAGGAAGTTACGATCCAATATGCGCAAATATCGAAAGGAACCAAGATCTTTATGTTATAAACATGTATTTCAAGTTTCATCAAAATCAGTTCAAACTTGTGACCTCTATAGGGTCCACAACCTTGATATAACATATTTTCACACTATTCGCGTACAAATAGTGGCCATTTTGTCCGTCAATTTTGGTCCAATTTTCACGAAATTCCACATCATCTTTTATAACAATGTAGCGGTGATATAATCAAACGTTTTTTTAAATCGGATAATAATTTTGACCTACAGAGGGGCCACAAGCTAAAAAAGGCAATTTTTGTACAATCACGGGACATAATTCAGGAAGTTACGATCAGATGGGCGCAAATATAGAAAGGACCCAAGATCTTTGGGTTATAAACATACATGTCAAGTTTCATCAAAATCGGTTCAAAATTGTGACCTCTATAGCTTGATATAACATTTTTTCACACTATTCGCGTACAAACGGCGGCCATTTTGTCTGTCAATTTTGGTCCGATTTTCACGAAATTCGATCTCAACCTCCATTACCATGTAACGGTGGCATAATCAAATGTTTTTTTAAATCGGATAACAATTTTGACCTCCAGAGGGACCACAAGCTAAAAAGGGTGATTTTGTGGACAATCAGGGGCCATAATTCAGGAAGTTACGATCCGATGGGCGCAAATATTGAAAGGAACCAAGACCTTTGGGTCATAAACATACTTGTCAAGTTTCATGAAAATCGGTTCAAAATTGTGACCTCTATAGGGTCCACAACTTTGATATAACATTTTTTCGCACTATTTGCGTACAAACAGCGGCCATTTTGTCTGTCAATTTTGGTCTAAAAGTGTGATTTTTCGGACAATCAGGGGCCATAATTCAGGAAGTTATGATCCGATATGCGCAAATATTAAAAGGAACCAAGATCTTTCGTTTATAAACATGCATTTCAAGTTTCATGAAAATCGGTTCAAAATTGTGACCTCTATTGTCCACAACCTTGATATAACATATTTTCACACTATTCGCGTACAAACGGCGGCCATTTTGTCTGTCAATTTTAATCCGATTTTCACGAAATTCAAACTCAACCCCCATAACTATGTAACGGTGATATAATCAAACGTTTTTTGAATCGGATTACAATTTTGACCTCCACAGGGAACACAAGCTAAAAAGGGTGATTTTTCGGACAATCAGGGGCCATAATTCAGGAAGTTACGATCCGATATGTGCAAATATCGAAAGGAACCAAGATCTTTCGGTTATAAACATGCATTTCACGTTTCATCCAAATCGGATCAAAATTGTGACCTCTACACTGTTCACAAGCTAAAAACATGATTTTTCGTACAATCAGGGGCCATAACCCATGAAGTTACAGTCCGATACATGCCAATATCGAAAGGAACCGAGATCTTATGGTGATAAACCTATATTTTAAGTTTCATTGAAATCGGATAAAAATTGTGACCTGTAGACTGTTCACAAACAATTGTGGACGGACGGGCGTATAAAAATAGAAGCAATTTGAAGGGCCGGGAATTTGGAACACAATAACACTCCTTCTAATTAAGCTAGAATGTTCAAACTTGGTGTAGACGTTCACTAGGTCAATGTCATGATTGGGTTCAAAGATGAGCATTTTCTGCCTAGGGTAAGCAGATTTGTTGATTCTTTAAGCCCCGATAAGTATATTATATTAACCTACCCGAGGTTGATATGATAGAGAACACGCGGGCTGCGCCCGCGTGTTCTCTATCATATCAATCCGAGGGAGAGTAGGTTTATATCTGACATATACAACGTTCACCCTTAAATTTAATGGACTCTTCTAAAAAAAGATAGGCTGGCACTGCCAGGCAGGATACGCCCACATTTTCGAGAGATGGACAGAGAACAAGCAATACCGAAAGTGATTTTTCCTACATCTTTAAGTCCTGTATTTCATACTGTATTGGGAGCAGCCATTTAGTTGGTCAGTTCCAGTCTGATATTAATGAAATTCGAAACCGACAATGATTATGGTGTGACGGTACACAACCTAGAAATGTGACTTTTCATCAAAATCGGATAAGAATTGTGACCTGTAGAGAGTCCACAACCATGATATACCATATTTTTACACTATTCGCGTACAAACGGCGACCATTTCGTCCGGCAATTTTGGTACGATTTTCACGAAATTAGAACTCAACCTTCCTCATCAAAATCGAATTAAAATTGTGACCTATACAGGGTCCACAACCATGATATATCATTTTTTTAACAGTATTCGCGTACAAACGGCGGCCATTTTGTCTGTCAATTTTGGTCCGATTTTCCCGAAATTCAAAGTCAACCTTTCTTACAGTGTAACGGTGATATGATCAAACGTTTTTTTAAATTGGATAATAATTGTGACCTCCAGAGGGACCACAAGCTAAAGAAAGGGGGATTTTGCGTATAACCAGGGGCCATAATTCAGGAAGTTACGATCCGATATGCGCAAATATCGAAAAGAACCAAGATCTTTGGGTTATAACCATGAATTTCAAGTTTCATCAAAATCGAATTAAAATTGTGACCTTTACAGGGTCCACAACCTTGATATACCATTTTTTAACAGTATTTGTGTACAAACGGTGGCCATTTTGTATGGCAATTTTGGTCTGATTTTCCCGAAATTCAAACTCAACCTTCCTTACGGTGTAACGGTGATATAATTAAACGTTTTTTTAAATCGAATAATAATTGTGACCTCCAAGCTAAAAAAAAAGGCGATTTTGCGTATAATCAGGGGCCATAATTCAGGAAGTTACGATCCGATATGCGCAAATATCGAAAGGAAGCAAGATCTTTGGGTTATAACCATGAATTTCAAGTTTCATCAAAATCGAATCAAAATTGTGACCTCCACAGGGTCCACAACCTTGATATACCATTTTTTAACAGTATTCGCGTACAAACGGCGGCCATTTAGTATGGCAATTTTCGTCCGATTTTCCTGAAATTCGAACTCAACCTTCCTTAGGGTGTAACGGTGATATAATTAAACGTTTTTTTAAATCGAATAATAATTGTGACCTCCAAGCTAAAAAAAAAGGCGATTTTGCGTATAATCAGGGGCCATAATTCAGGAAGTTACCATCCGATATGTGCAAATATCGAAAGGAAGCAAGATCTTTGTGTTATAACCATGAATTTCAAGTTTCATCAAAATTGAATCAAAATTGTGACCTCCACAGGGTCCACAACCTTGATATACCATTTTTTAACAGTATTCGCGTACAAACGGCGGCCATTTTGTATGGCAATTTTCGTCCGATTTTCCCGAAATTCGAACTCAACCTTCCTTAGGGTGTAACGGTGATATGATCAAACGTTTTTTTAAATTGGATAATAATTGTGACCTCCAGAGGGACCACAAGCTAAAGAAAGGGGGATTTTGCGTATAACCAGGGGCCATAATTCAGGAAGTTACGATCCGATATGCGCAAATATCGAAAAGAACCAAGATCTTTGGGTTATAACCATGAATTTCAAGTTTCATCAAAATCGAATTAAAATTGTGACCTTTACAGGGTCCACAACCTTGATATACCATTTTTTAACAGTATTTGTGTACAAACGGTGGCCATTTTGTATGGCAATTTTGGTCTGATTTTCCCGAAATTCGAACTCAACCTTCCTTACGGTGTAACGGTGATATAATTAAACGTTTTTTTTAAATCGAATAATAATTGTGACCTCCAAGCTAAAAAAAAAGGCGATTTTGCGTATAATCAGGGGCCATAATTCAGGAAGTTACGATCCGATATGCGCAAATATCGAAAGGAAGCAAGATCTTTGGGTTATAACCATGAATTTCAAGTTTCATCAAAATCGAATCAAAATTGTGACCTCCACAGGGTCCACAACCTTGATATACCATTTTTTAACAGTATTCGCGTACAAACGGCGGCCATTTAGTATGGCAATTTTCGTCCGATTTTCCTGAAATTCGAACTCAACCTTCCTTAGGGTGTAACGGTGATATAATTAAACGTTTTTTTAAATCGAATAATAATTGTGACCTCCAAGCTAAAAAAAAAGGCGATTTTGCGTATAATCAGGGGCCATAATTCAGGAAGTTACCATCCGATATGTGCAAATATCGAAAGGAAGCAAGATCTTTGTGTTATAACCATGAATTTCAAGTTTCATCAAAATTGAATCAAAATTGTGACCTCCACAGGGTCCACAACCTTGATATACCATTTTTTAACAGTATTCGCGTACAAACGGCGGCCATTTTGTATGGCAATTTTCGTCCGATTTTCCCGAAATTCGAACTCAACCTTCCTTAGGGTGTAACGGTGATATAATCAAACGGTTTTTTAAATCGAATAATAATTGTGACCTCCAGAGGGACCACAAGCTAAAAAGGGTGATTTTTCGGACAATCAGGGGCCATAATTCAGGAAATTACATTCCGATAGCCGCAAATATCGAAAGGAACCAAGATCTTTGGGTTACAAACATGCATGTCAAGTTTCATCAAAATCGGTTCAAAATTGTGACCTCTATAGGGTCCACAAGCTAAAAACGTGATTTTTCGTACAATCAGGGGCCATAATCCATGAAGTTTTGATCCGATACATGCCAATATCGAAAGGAACTGAGATCTTTTGGGGATAAACCTATATTTCATGTTTCGTCAAAATCGGATAAGAATTGTGACCTGTAGAGAGTCCACAAACAAATTGTGGACGGACGGACGTCCGGACGGACGTCCGGACGGACAGGGGCGACGACATAATACGTCCACATGAAAATGTGGGCGTATAAAAAGGTGATTTTTCGGACAATCAGGGGCCATAATTCAGGAAATTACATTCCGATTGGCGCAAATATCGAAAGGAACCAAGATCTTTGGGTTATACACATTCATGTCAAGTTTCATCAAAATTGGTTCAAAATTGTGACCTCTATAGGGTCCACAAGCAAAAAACGTGATTTTTCGTACAATCAGGGGCCATAATCCATGACGTTTTGATTCGATACATGCCAATATCGAAAGCAGCCGAGATCTTTTGGGGATAAACCTATATTTCAAGTTTCGTCAAAATCAGATAAGAATTGTGACCTGTAGAGAGTCCACAAACAAATTATGGACAGACGGACGGACGGACAGGGGCGACTATAATATACGTCCACATAAAAATGTGGGCGTATAAAAATTAATTGATGACACATATTAATTAATAGCACATTTAGCAGATAGAATCAAAGTTATCTTGTCTCAAAGCATGGACCAATGAAATTGCTTAGCTCTGCTTAGCTTTAGCTTGAAATGTTAATCAATGAACTCACTCTCAAGACATTCCCCTAATGAACATCTACATGAAGTTTTAAACACTCTACCTCAATTAAAAGCTTACACTCCTTAGCCTAAGCCAAAAAATTGCTCCGATCTGGTCAAATGAAGACTTACAGTGTGTCGTGAGGGAAATTTTGCCCGTACAGCAGCGCTATTGCCTACTCTTGTATTGAATTCCAGCTGCCAAGAGATCTTTTACGTGCACACCAATGTGTACACAGGACCTCGGTTTTTTGTCCCGTCCAAACGACCAGACAGCTGTTCTTGTCAGGTCATCCCAACCTGCATAACTGCCAATCAAATTGCTTATCTTGGCTTACCCTAAACAGTAAATACTCATCTTCAACCACCATCAAGGTAAAGACGTATTAAACACCTACACCAAGTTTGAATATTCTAGCTTAATTATTGTGTCCCCCCCCCCCCAAAAAAAACCGGACAGACGGATGGATGGACAGACAGACAGACACGGTAATTCCTGAATTTCAATTGGTTAAGTTTTAGTACAGTAAACAACATATATAAATTTCAAAGATAGGCTGGCACTGCCAGGCAGGATACGCCCACATTTTCGAGAGATGGACAGAGAACAAACAATACCGAAAGTGATTTTTCCTACATCTTTAAATCCTGTATTTCATACTGTATTGGGAGCAGCCATTTAGTTGGTCAGTTCCAGTCTGATATTAATGAAATTCGAAGCCGAAAATGATTATGTCGTGACGGTACACAACCTAGAAATGTGACTTTTCATCAAAATCGGATAAGACCATTTCGTCCGGCAATTTTGGTACGATTTTCACGAAATTAGAACTCAACCTTCCTCATCAAAATCGAATTAAAATTGTGACCCATACAGGGTCCACAACCATGATATATCATTTTTATACGCCCACATTGAAATGTGGTCGTATATTGTCGTCGCCCCCGTCCGTCCGTCCGTCCGTCGGTCCGTCCGTCCGTCGGTCCGGCGTCCACAATTGCTTGTGGACGCTCTACAGGCTAAAGTTAATATCCGATTTACTTTAAATTTATACACAGTGTTTAAGGTCATGAGACGAAGAAGCCTATTGTTTTTCAGCGATTTCCGATAATAACTACCAGAGTTATGGCCCTTGATCACTTCAAAAAATCTTGTGGACGCTCTAGAGGCCAAAGTTAATATCCGATCAGCTTTAAATTTATACACAGCGTTTAAGGTCATAAGACAATGACGCCTATTGATTTTCGGCGATTTCCGATAATTAGTGCCAGAGTTATGACCCTTGATCTCTTTTAAAAATCTTGTGGACGCTCTAAAGGTCAAAGTTAATATCCGATTGACTTTAAATTTATACACAGTGTTTAAGGTCATAAGACAAAGAAGCCTATTGATATTCAGCGATTTCCCATAATTAGTGCCAGAGTTATGGCCCTTGATCACTTCAAAAAATCTTGTGGACGCTCTATAGGCCAAAGTTAATATCCGATTGACTTTAAATTTATACACAGTGTTTAAGGTCATAGGACGAAGAAGCCTATTGATTTTCAGCGATTTCCCATAATTAGTGCCAGAGTTATGGCCCTTGATCACTTCAAAAAATCTTGTGGACGCTCTAGAGGCCAAAGTTAATATCCGATTGACTTTAAATTTATACACAGTGTTTAAGGTCATAAGACGAAGACGCCTATTGATTTTCAGCGATTTCCGATAATTAGTGCCAGAGTTATGGCCCTTGATCACCTCAAAAAATCTTGTGGACACTCTAGAGGCCAAAGTTAATATCCGATTGACTTTAGATTTATACACAGTGTTTAAGGTCATGAGACGAAGAAACCTATTGATCTTCGGCGATTTCCGATAATTAGTGCCAGAGTTATGGCCCTTGATCTCTTTAAAAAATCATGTGGACGCTCTAAAGGTCAAAGTTAATATCCGATTGACTTTAAATTTATACACAGTGTTTAAGGTCATAAGACGAAGAAGCCTATTGATTTTCAGCGATTTCCGATAATTAATGCCAGAGTTATGGCCCTTGATCACCTCAAAAAATCTTGTGGACGCTCTAGAGGCCAAAGTTAATATCCGATTGACTTTAGATTTATACACAGTGTTTAAGGTCATGAGACGAAGAAGCCTATTGATTTTCAGCGATTTCAAATAATTACTGCCAGAGTTATCTCCCTTGATAACTTCAAAAATTCTTGTGACGCTATAGAGGCCAAAGTTACCATCCGATTGACTTCAGATTGATACATAGAGTTTAAGGTGTTGAAACGAACAAGTATTTTGATTTTCAATGAATTTAGATAACTGAACAGCTAAATCCATGATATTAAATGTTTCATGTATATACTAATTGTTAGCGTGGTGTAAAACTTTATAAAAAGCAATCAAATTCTAATGATTTTCTGATAATTACATAATGAGTTGTTACTCTTAATCAGTTTTTAGTGTATTACAAATGTTTCATTACCGAAAAAAGTAAAAATATGCGACAACCCTTGTTGACTGCCCGGATGATTTAGCTGCTGTGGGCGTATGTTTCGTTGCCTGGCAACCTATCTTTTTAACAGTATTCACGTACAAACGGCGGCCATTTTGTCTGTCAATTTTGGTCCGATTTTCCCGAAATTCAACCTCAACCTTCCTTACAGTGTAACGGTGATATAATCAAACCTTTTTTTAAATTGGATAATAATTGTGACCTCCAGAGGGACCACAAGCTAAAGAAAGGGGGATTTTGCGTATAACCAGGGGCCATAATTCAGGAAGTTACGATCCGATATGCGCAAATATCGCAAAGAACCAAGATCTTTGGGATATAACCATGAATTTCAAGTTTCATCAAAATCGAATCAAAATTGTGACCTCCACATGGTCCACAACCTTGATATACCATTTTTTAACAATATTCGCGTACAAACGGCGGCCATTTTGTATGGCAATTTTCGTCCGAAATTCGAACGCAACCTTTCTTAGGGTGTAACAGTGATATATTCAAACGATTTTTTAAATCGAATAATAATTGTGACCTCCAAGCTAAAAAAAAGGCGATTTTGCATATAATCAGGGGCCATAATTCAGGAAGTTACGATCCGATATGCGCAAATATCGAAAGGAAGCAAGATCTTTGGGTTATAACCATGAATTTCAAGTTTCATCAAAATCAAATCAAAATTGTGACCTCCTCAGGGTCCACAACCTTGATATACCATTTTTTATACGTCCACATTCATAATGTGAACGTATTATGCCGTCGCCCCTGTGTGTGTGTGTGTGTGTGTGTGCGTATGTAAATGGTGGAAAACGAGGACACACACGTGGATACACACCTTCTAATTGAGGACTTGGGTCGAATCAAGGACGCCCTCGGTCTACCGAGGACGTCCTCGGTTAGAACTGACTTGCTGAGGATGTTTAGGAGAGCCTAAATATAGAGATATGTCTGAAATTCTTGTAATTCTATTCTTTTCCTCGGTTGACGGTACAGTACATGTAGGGTGTGTTGTGTGATAGCCTAAAAATTTATGGTGTGTATTCTCTTGAAAATCTACGTCCTCGTTCATTTGAATATGTACATGTTTGGAGCATTGTCCTCGATAGAGCTGTTTTGAACGTTTACACACAATCACGTGATCATTACGTTACGTCGTTATAAAATGGCGGATTGTTTTTTGATTGAAAGTTTATTTCTCTTAAGTTAACTCCTCTACGTGACAATTGTCGACCTGTTCTTGATATTGTTACACGGACGCCGATTACATACCAATCCAACCGTTTTTATATACTGTCCTCGATTGACTGGACCGATGTTTAATATAAATGTGTTTAATAACATCTGACATCGGCCCCACCTACCGAGGACAGATAGCGTCCCTAGTTGTTCCTAAAAGAACCAAAGTGTAGTAATTGGACACACACACGCGCGTGTGACTAAAGTCTTTAATATATTTTGAAACTGTCTGGTTAAGTAAGATTTCGGCTATACTGATAAAATTTCGAACTTTTCATTGGCATAAATAAGCCTGGTAACAGACCAATCAGCTATTTATTAAATAATGTCATTGGTTAGGGGAACAATTATAGTGCCAGTGTGTTCAGTGGTATCGGACATTGGCCCCACCTTTAATAATGATAGGTAATTTTGTAACTTATAATATTGACCAGTCATCAGAGAACAAAATTAAATCGAATGTGGTCAAATGGGAGAAACATGAGGCTTTTTCAGGAAGACAGATCACGCCTACGATCGGTAATACATGAATCGATATATCCTCGATTTATTTTAATCCTGCACACACGTTTGTCCTCAATTTCTATGATTCGAACAGTTGTATGTCCACACTTTACAATGACAATGTCAAATGCATCAATATGTCCTCGATTTATACTAATCCTTCACACACACACACACACGTGAGTTTCCCCAGAATTAAATTTTTAACCCCGGTACTTGAGGTATTTAATTGAGACATTTATTTTTTAATTTGACACTGTTTTTTTTTCTTTCAAATACATTATTGCCAGTCTAGTCTTGATATTGTTACACAGAAACCGATAACACAAATCCAACGGTTTATTAAATACTGTCCTCGATAAGCTGGACCGATGTTTAATGCATATGTGTTTAATAACGTCTGACATCGGCCCTACCAACCGAGGACAGATAACGTCCACGGTTGTTAATAAAAGAATCAAAATGTCCTCTATCTGTATTAATCGTACTCACAAGCGCGTGATGGCGTACCATACTCCTCACAGTGTTTCGTTTGGTTAGAGCGATAAACCCACTTAACACTGCTGTATTTGAAGCAAATTTATATTGCAAATTATTACTGGTAAAAAAATCCGATTAACAACTACATAACAATATCATTACGCTTTAAACAGAGCTCCAAATTGGACAAAATAAATTATGTCTATATAACGTTACGTCGTGGTTCGCGGTTTTATTATACCCAATTAACCAATGCATAACAGAGTGTTGCAAAAAAGTAATTGCGTGACAAACGAGGCTATCTAAAAGGGTTCAATACCATAAATCACTGTTCAAAGTTTCAGGGAAGATCCGAGATTAAACGAACGGCTGCTATGTTGTTGGTCAACAATGACCAGAGACGGAGTTCTTAGACCATTGCTTCAGGAAGAATAATACGGTGGCTTACCTGAATCCCAAATAACCGCTGCATATGGATTTTTAAACATCTGTTTCTGTTTTAAGCCAAGAGTAAATCAACTTTCATTTTCCAATCGTTTTCTAACCGAAATCTCACTCTATGCAGACCTGAATTCCAACCATCCGATCGGACTGTTGCAGCTGCATTCACAAATAATAATTGAGGCCCGAAAAAAGTAGTACAAAGTAGAGTGGCTCCAGACAGAATGTTTTAATCCATAGTCAATTTAGTACTAATTCGCTGTACTCAATTAAAATATAAGAAAATTACGTATATTATCAGATTTCGAGCACTCTATTTTGCCAACCAGATAATATTATTTTTTTTCACTTTACCCGTCTGCCCAAACGGCCAGTTGCCTATGGGGCTCTCCCCCACCCCCTCGAAAATAGTGTTTCCACCTGAAAATGACGGAAAATTTCAATTTTGATGCCGATTTCGCATTACTCGCGTATTATGATATTTTGATATGACAATTATAACATTTGAAGGAACCGACTTTAACATACCTATAATAATTTATAAGAAAAATGAAAAGTTCGGAATCCGGTTAGGATGCGAGACTTTTGAAGATTATCACGCAGTTTTGGGTCCCCAATACATTAGTGGGCGCCTAACCAATATTATGGCAGCCCAAGAACACGCAGTTAAGGGTGCCCCTCCGGGATGAGGCACCCCACGAAACATGCTGTTTGTATTTTGAAGATTATCACGCCGTTTTGGGCCCCAATTCATTCATGGGCGCCTAACCAATATCATTAGCATTATATTAATGGCGCCCGTGATCTCGGCATTATAGGCGCTCCCCTGATCAATAAGGCATCCCACATGATCAAGTCAGGGGCGCCCAACCAATCTGATTCGCCATTATGCACTAGTTGTGGGCGCCCCACCAATCATGTACGCCTCTCTGGGATAAGGTGCACCACAGATCAAAGCCTTTTGCGCGCCCCATCAGTTGTTAATTGACATTAGTTGTGCGCCAATCTTGTCGTGGGCGCCCTACCAAAGTCACTCGGCTATACGTGGCGCCATACCAATATGGGGACGTTGGTCGTTGGCCTCGTATTGCGTCCTTTGGCGCCCATTGAGGGAGCCGATATTTCCCTACCAGGCACACGTTTGTCCTCATTTTCTATCATTCGAACAGTTGTGTGTCCACATTTCTCAATGATAATGTCAAATAGAGTGTATCCCGTATTATAATCATGTTTTAGTATATATTTTTGTAATTTGTAATAGTGTCCAGTCTTCAGAGAATGAAAATTTGTTCGACATGTGGTCAAAGGGGAGACAACACGTACGTCCACGATTGTTAATACATGAATCAATATGTCCTCGATTTATAGTAATCTCCCCCACACACACACGTGTGTTTGCTCAGAATTATAGTTTTCAACCCCGGTACTTGATGTATTTGACACTGTCTTTTTTTAAAATTTCAAATACATTATTGCCAGTCTGATCTTGATATTATTACAAAGAACGCAGATAACAGATCATTCCAACCATTTTTATATACTACTCTCGATTAGCTGGACCGATGTTTAATGTAAATGTGTTTAATAGCATCTGACATCGGTCCCACCTACCGAGGACAGATAACGTCCGCAGTTGTTCATAAAAGAACCAAAATGTCCTCTATCTGTAGTAATTGGACACACACGCGTGTATGACTAAACTCTTTAATATATTTTGGGAAGTGTCTGGTCAAGTAAGATTTTGGCTTTATTGATGAATTTCAGAACTTGTTGTTGGAATAAATAGACCTGTAACAGACCAATCAGCGTTTTATCAAATAATGTCCTCGGTGATGGGGACCGATGTTTAGTGCCAGTGTGTTCAGTGGTATCAGACAATGGCCCCACTTTTAGTTATGATATTTAATTTTGTAATTTATAATATTGACCAGTCACCAGAGAACGTAATTGATTATGTAGTCAAATGGGGGACAAAATGTGGCTTTTCGGGTAGGCAGATCACGCTTACGATTGGTAATACATGAATCGATATGTCCTCGATTTATTTTAATCCTACACACACACACACCCATTTGTCCTCATTTGCTATCATTCGAACAGTTATGTGTCCACACTTTACCATGGCAGTGTCAAAGGGGATGTATTCGGTACTATAATCATAATTTGATAAATATTTTTGTAATTTATAATATTGGCCTGTCTTCATGGAACGAGATTTGTTCGACATGTGGTCAAAGGGGAGACAACACGTACGTCCACGATTGGTAATACATAAATCAATATGTCCTCGGTTTATAGTAATCCAACTCACACACTTGTGTTTCTTTAGAATTATAATTTTTAACCCCAATACTTTAGATATTTGACTCTGTTTTCTTTTTAAATTAAACTACATTATTGGCAGTGTAGACTTGATATTGATACACTGAAAGCCGAGAACAGACCAGTCCAATCATTTGAAAAATAATGTCCTCGATTAGCGGGACCGCTGTTTAATGCACATGTGTTTAATTACATTTGACATCGGCCCCAACTACTGAGGACAGATAACATAAAAGAGCCAAAATGTCCTCTATCTGTAGTAATTGGACACACACGCGGGTGTAACCAAAGTCTTTAATACATTTTGGAACTGTCTGGTTAAGTAAGATTTCGGCTATACTGATGAAATTCCGTACTTGTTGTTGCAATAAATAAACCTGGTAACAGATCAGCGTTTTATCAAATAATGTCCACGGTGGGGGTCCGATGTTTAGTTCCAGTGTGTTAAGTGGTATCAGACAATGGCCCCATTTTATTAAATTTTGTAATTTACAATACTGACCAGTCATCAGAGAACGTAATTGATTCAAATGTAGTCTATTGGGGAAAAAATATTGCTTTTAAGGTAGGCAGATCACGCTTCCGATTGGTAATACATGAATCGATATGTCCTCGATTTATTTTAATCCTACACACACACACCCGTTTGTCCTCATTTGCTATCATTCGAGCAGTTGTGTGTCCACACTTTACCATGGCAATGTCAAAGGGAATGTATCCGGAATTATAATCACAATTTAATAAATATTTTTGTAATTTTTAATATTGGCCTGTCTTCGGAGAACGACATTTGTTCGACATGTGGTCAAAGGGGAGACAACACGTACGTCCACGATTGGTCATACATAAATCAATATGTCCTCGATTTATAGTAATCCAAATCACACACGTGTGTTTCTTTAGAATTATATTTGTTAACCCCAGTACTTTAGGTATTTGACACTTTTTTTTAAAAAAAAAAATTCAACTACATTATTGGCAGTATAGATTTGATATTGTTACACAAAAGGCCGAGAACAGACCAGTCCAACCATTTGATAAATAATGTCCTCGATTAGCGGGACCGCTGTTTAATGTACATGTGTTTAATGACATCTGACATCGGTCCCACCTAGCGGGGACAGATAACGTCCACAGTTGTTAATAAAAATGTCATATATCTGCAGTAATGCGACACACACTGTACTAATGAACTTCCATCCAATTATCTTTTAATTACAGCCTTCGATTGTTTCTCTTTGGGGGTGGGGGTGGGGATGGAGGGGAATGCCAGTGTTGTCGTGGCGAATTGTTCTGACGTCCCCAATTTATATTATTCTAGTAGTTGTGTGTTAGCCATTTATTGTGAAAAACTAAATGACACGGATATTGTATGTTACACCTTTTTTCATATAGTCTCGTGTGGTCAACGGAGAGTTAATTCGAGGTTATTTTCACGTAAATCTGTGATGTCCGCGATTGTTAACTCCAGAACTAATGACCTCGTTTTGTAGCATTCCTGTGCACACAAATGGTGTGACCTCGATTATAAGCCTTGTCTCCGTGTCCTCGATACATTCCATGTGTGCACGCACACGCGTGTCATTGTTGTAACGTGTGTGTCCTACATTATTCTATAAAAATTCACATACCTAAAATAAACCGATACAGAACTTTAATTTGCAATTTCATGATCAGGTGAAACGGGTTACTCCAAGATGACTCTAATTCTGCCCTCAGAGCATTATTTAACCAGCCCTCGGTATGGGGGGTTGATGCAGCTGTCCTCGTTTTCCACCTTTTACATGTAATGGTGTGTGTGTGTATGTATGTATGTGTGTGTGTGTGTGTGTGTGTGTGTGTCTGTGGTTCGCCTACAGGGCGCAATTCTTCATGGATTTTCTTCAAACTTGGTATACTTATTCCTTATACCCCAAGGAAGATCCCTATTGTTTTGGGGGCATGCCCGACCCCCAGGGGCCGCGCCACGCCCATTTCAAGTATTTGTTTGTTTGTCGTCTACAGGCCACATTTCTTAACTTATAATCTTGAAACTTTGCATACACATTCTTTATACCCTAAGGAACATCCCTATCGTTTGGGGTGTATGCCCCACCCCCAGGGGCAGAGCCACGCCCATTTTCTTTTCGTGTGTCTTTGTGTCGCCTACAGGGCGCAATTCTTACTGGATTTTCTTCAAACTTGGTATACGTATAACTTATACCCTAAGGAAGATCTCTATTGTTTTTGGTGCATGCCCGACCCCCAGGGACAGAGCCACGCCCATTTCTAGTATGTATTTGTTTGTCGTCTACAGGCCACATTTCTTAACTTATAATTTTGAAACTTAGCATACACATTCTGTGTACCCTAAGGAACATCCCTGTCATTTGGGGTGCATGCCCAACCCCCTGGGGCAGAGCCACACCCATTTTCTTATCGTGTGTCTTTGTGTCGCCTACAGGGTGCAATTCTTACTGGATTTTCTTCAAACTTGGTATACGTATTCCTTATACCCTAAGGAAGATCTCTGTTGTTTTTGGTGCATGCCCAACCCCCCAGGGGCAGAGCCACGCCCATTTTCTTTTTGTGTGTCTCTGTGTCGCCTAGAAGCCGCAATTCTAACTGTATTTTCTTAAAACTTTGTATACTTACCCTAAGGATGATCCGTATTGTTTTTTGGTGCATGCCCGACCCCCAATGGCAGAGCCACGCCCATGCCTTGTATTTATTTGTTTGTCGTCTACAAGCCACATTTCTTAACGTATCATCTTGAAACTTTGAATGATTATTCTTTGTACCCTAAGGAACATTTCTATCATTTGGGGTGCATGCCCAACCCCCAGGGGCAGAGTCACGCCCATTTTCTTTTTGTGTATCGCCTACAGGCTACAATTCTTAATCGGTCATCTTGAAACTTAAAATACTTATTCCTTATACCCTAAGGATGACCCCTTTTGTTTTGGGTGCATGCCCGACCCCCATGGGACAGCAACACCCATTTCGTGTATTTGTTTGTCTGTCGTCTACAGGCTGCATTTCTTAATGTATCATCTTGAAACTTTGAATACTTATTCTTTTTACCTTAAGGAAGATCCCTATTGTTTTTGGTGCATGCCCAACCCCAAGGGACAGTGTCACGCCCATTTTTTTTTTGTCTGTCTGTGTGTCACCTACAGCCCACAATTCTTAATCGATCGTCTTGAAAACTTTTTTTATACTTATTCCTTATACCCTAAGGCTGACCACTATTATTTTTGGTGCATGACGGACCCCCTGGGACAGAGCCACGCCCAATGCTTTTGTGTCTTGTGTTCGCCTACAGGATGCAATTCTTAACAGATCCTTTTAAAACTTTACAAACCTATTCCTTATACCCTAAAGATGACCCCTATTGTTTTTGGTGATTTCCTAACCCCCAGGGGCAGAGCCATGCCCATTTTTACTTCGTGTCTATGTGTGTTGTCTACAGGCCACGATTCTTAATGGATCGTCTTTAAACTTGGGATATGTATTCCATATAGCCTAAGGACGTCAACTGCATGCCACGACTCACACAGGCAAGACACGACCAATTTTTGTGTTTGTCGTTTACATGCCGCAATTCTGAATGAATCAGCTTGGTACTTGGTTTATGTATTCCTTATAGCCTGAGGGCGTCCACTATTGATTTTGATGAATGTCCCGACCCCCAGGGGCAGAGCCACGCCCACTTTTTGCCTTTAGTGTTAGGAAGGCACAATTCTGAATGGATTATCTTGGTATAGTTATTCCTTATACTCTAAGGACGGCAACTATTAATGTTGGTGCACGACCCTCAACGCTAAACAAACCAAATGCCTAGCGTTCTTGACAAAGTACCATATCAATCAAAGCAGGAATGTGGACGTATATTGTAGCGTTAGCGTTATGTTTAACAGTATTCGCGTACAATTTTCGTCCGATTTTCCCGAATTTCGAACGCAACCTTCCTTAGGGTGTAACAGTGATATAATCAAACGGTTTTTTAAAAGGAATAATAATTGTGACCTCCAGAGGGACCACAAGCTAAAAAGGGTGATTTTTGGGACAATCAGGGGCCATAATTCAGGAAATTACATTCCGATAGCCGCAAATATCGAAACGAACCAAGGTCTTTGGGTTACAAATATGCATGTCAAGTTTCATGAAAATCGGTTCAAAATTGTGACCTCTATAGGGTCTACAAGCTAAAAACATGATTTTTTTTATACGCCCACATTTTCATGTGGACGTATATTGTCGTCGCCCCTGTTCGTCCGTCCGTCCACAATTGTTTGTGAACAGTCTACAGGTCACAATTTTTATCCGATTTCAATGAAACTTAAAACATAGGTTTATCACCCTAAGATCTCGGTTCCTTTCGATATTGGCATGTATTGGACTGTAACTTCATGGGTTATGGCCCCTGATTGTACGAAAAATCACGTTTTTTAGCTTGTGAACAGTGTAGAGGTGACAATTTTGAACCGATTTGGATGAAACTTGAAATGCATGTTTATAAGCCAAAGATCTTGGTTCCTTTCGATATTTGCGCCAATCGGATAGTAACTTCCTGAATTATGGCCCCTGATTGTCCGAAAAATGGCCCTTTTTAGCTTGTGGTCCCTCTGGAGGTCAAAATTGTTATCCGATTTAAAAAATCGTTTGATTATATCACTGTTACATGGTTATGAAGGTTGAGTTCGAATTTCGTGAAAATCGGACCAAAATTGACGGACTAAATGGCCGTCGTTTTTACGCGAATAGTGTGAAAATATGTTATATCAAGGTTGTGGACCTTATAGAGGTCACAATTTTGAACCAATTTTGATGAAACTTGACATGTATGTTTATAACCCAAAGATCTTGGTTCCTTTCGATATTTGCGACCATCGGATCGTAACTTCCTGAATGATGGCCCCTGATTGTCCAAAAAATCGCCCTTTTTAGCTTGTGGTCCCTCTGGAGGTCAAAATTATTATCCGATTTAAAAAAACGTTTGATTACATCACCATTCCATGAAGGTTGAGTATGAATTTTGTGAAAATCGGACCAAAATTGACGGACAAAATGGCCGGCCGTTTGTACACGAATAGTGTGAAAATATGTTATATCAAGGTTGTGGACCCTATAGAGGTCACAATTTTGAATCGATTTTGATGAAACTTGACAGGTATGTTTATAACCCAAAGATCTTGGTTCCTTTCGATATTTGCGCCCATCGGGTCATTACTTCCTGAATTATGTCCCCTGATTGTACGAAAAATCACCCTTTTTAGCTTGTGGTGCCTCTGGAGGTCACAATTATTATCTGATTTAAAAAAAAAAACGTTTGATTATAAAAACCAAACAAATTCTAATGATTTTCAGATAATTCCTTAATATGCGACAACTCTTGTTGACTGCTCGGACGATTTGGCTGCTGTGTGGGCGTATGTTTCGTTGCCTGGCAACCTATTTTTTAGCTTGGAGGTCACAATTATTATCCGATTTAAAAAAACGTTTGATTATATTACCGTTACACCGTAGGGAAGGTTGAGTTCGAATTTCATGAAAATCGGACGAAAATTGCCATACAAAATGGCCACCGTTTGTACGCGAATATTGTTAAAAAATGGTATATCAAGGTTGTGGATCCTGTGGAGGTCACAATGTTGATTCGAGTTTGATGAAACTTGAAATTCATGGTTATAACCCAAAGATCTTGGTTCTTTTCGATATTTGCGCATATCGGATCGTAACTTCCTGAATTATGGCCCCTGGTTATACGCAAAATCCCCCTTTCTTTAGCTTGTGGTCCCTCTGGAGGTCACAATTATTATCCAATTTAAAAAAACGTTTGATTATATCACTGTTACACTGTAAGGAAGGTTGAGTTTGAATTTCGGGAAAATCGGACCAAAATTGACAGACAAAATGGCCGCCGTTTGTACGCGAATACTGTTAAAAAAATGATATATCATGATTGTGAACCCTGTATAGGTCACAATTTTAATTTGATTTTGATGAGGAAGGTTGAGTTCTAATTTCGTGAAAATTGTACCAAAATTGCCGGACGAAATGGTCACAGTAAAAAATATGGTATATCATGGTTGTGGATTCTCTACAGGTCACAATTCTTATCCGATTTTGATGAAAAGTCACATTTATAGGTTGTGTACCGTCACACCATAATCATTGTCGGCTTCGAATTTCATTAATATCAGACTGGAACTGACCAACTAAATGGCTGCTCCCAATACAGTATGAAATACAGGACTTAAAGATGTAGGAAAAATCACTTTCGGTATTGCTTGTTCTCTGTCCATCTCTCGAAAATGTGGGCGTATCCTGCCTGGCAGTGCCAGCCTATCTTTGAAATTTATATATGTTGTTTACTGTACTAAAACTTAACCAATTGAAATTCAGGAATTACCGTGTCTGTCTGTCTGTCTGTCCATCCATCCATCTGTCTGTCCGGTTTTTTTGGGGGGGGGGGACACAATAATTAAGCTAGAATATTCAAACTTAGTGTAGGTGTTTAATACGTCTTTACCTTGATGGTGGTTGAAGATGAGTATTTACTGTTTAGGGTAAGCCAAGATAAGCAATTTGATTGGCAGTTATGCAGGTTGGGATGACCTGACAAGAACAGCTGTCTGGTCGTTTGGACGGGACAAAAAACCGAGGTCCTGTGTACACATTGGTGTGCACGTAAAAGATCTCTTGGCAGCTGGAATTCAATACAAGAGTAGGCAATAGCGCTGCTGTACGGGCAAAATTTCCCTCACGACACACTGTAAGTCTTCATTTGACCAGATCGGAGCAATTTTTTGGCTTAGTCACAATTCTTATCTGATTTTGACGAAACTTGAAATATAGGTTTATCCCCAAAAGATCTCGGCTGCTTTCGATATTGGCATGTATCAAATCAAAACGTCATGGATTATGGCCCCTGATTGTACGAAAAATCACGTTTTTTGCTTGTGGACCCTATAGAGGTCACAATTTTGAACCGATTTTGATGAAACTTGACATGAATGTGTATAACCCAAAGATCTTGGTTCCTTTCGATATTTGTGCCAATCGGAACGTAATTTCCTGAATTATGGCCCCTGATTGTCCGAAAAATCACCTTTTTTAGCTTGTGGTCCCTCTGGAGGTCACAATTATTATCCGATTTAAAAAAGACGTTTGATTATATCACCGTTACACCCTAAGGAAGGTTGAGTTCGAATTTCGGGAAAATCGGACCAAAATTGCCATACAAAATGGCCGCCGGTTTGTAAGCAAATACTGTTAAAAAAAGGTATATCAAGGTTGTGGACCCTGTAGAGGTCACAATTTTAATTTGATTTTGTTGAAACTTGAAATTCATGGTTATAACCCAAAGATCTTGGTTCCTTTCGATATTTGCGCATATTGGATCGTAACTTCCTGAATTATGGCCCCTGATTATACGCAAAATCGACTTTTTTTTGTCCCCCAACTTTCTTCGAAAGGCGAAGAAAGCTGGGGGACTATTAAAATGGGTCCGTCCGCCTGTCTGTCTGTCTGTCTGTCCGTCCGTCACACTTTTTGGGACACAATAACTCTCTTCCTAATTGAGCTAGAATGCTCAAACTTGGTGTACGTGTTTATTAGGTCAATGCCTTGATGGAGGTCGAAGATGAGCATTTTCCGCTTAGGGTAAGCAGAGATAAGCAATTTGATTGGTTGATGCTTTGGGACACGATAACTTTAGTTCTAATTAAGTGAGATTGATGAAACTTGGTGTATAGTTTCATTACATTAATACCTTGACTAAGTTCGATAATGAGCATTTTCTGCTCAGGGTAAGCAGAGCAATACGCAATTTGATTGGTCGAGACTTTGGAACACAATAACTCTCCTTCTAATTGAGTTAAAATGTTCAAACTTGGTGTATATGCTTATTAGGTCAATGCCTTGATGGAGTTCGAAGATGAGCATTTTCCGCTTAGGGTAAGCAGAGATAAGCAATTTGATTTGTTGATGCTTTGGGACACGATAACTTTAGTTCTAATTAAGTGAGAGTGATGAAACTTGGTGTATAGTTTCATTACAGTAATACCTTGACTAAGTTTGATAATGAGCATTTCCTGCTCAGGTTAAGCAGAACGATACGCAATTTGATAGCTCGAGACTTTGGAACATAATAACTCTCCTTCTAATTGAGTTAAAATGTTCAAACTTAGTGTATATGCTTATTAGGTCAATGCCTTGATGGAGTTCGAAGATGAGCATTTTCTGCTTAGGGTAAGCGGGGATAAGCAATTTGATTGGTTGATGCTTTGGGACACGATAACTTTAGTTCTAATTAAGTGAGAGTAATGAAACTTGGTGTATAGTTTCATTACAGTAATACCTTGACTAAGTTCGATAATGAGCATTTTCTGCTCAGGGTAAGCAGAGCGATACGCAATTTGATTGGTCGAGACTTTGGAACACAATAACTCTCCTTCTAATTGAGTTAAAATGTTCAAACTTGGTGTATATGCTTATTAGGTCAATGCCTTGATGGAGTTCGAAGGTGAGCATTTTCCGCTTAGGGTAAGCAGAGATAAGCAATTTGATTGGTTGAGGCTTTGGGACACGATAACTTTAGTTCTAATTAAGTGAGAGTGATGAAACTTGGTGTATAGTTTCATTACAGTAATGCCTTGACTAAGATCGATAATTTTCTGCTCAGGGTAAGCAGAGCGATAATCAATTTGTTTTCCCGAGACTTTGGAACACAATAACTCTCCTTCGAATTGAGTTAAAATGTTCACAATTGGTGTGTATGCTTATTAGGTTAATGCCTTGATTTAGTTCGAAGATGAGCAATTTCTTCTTAGGGTAGGCAGAGATAAGCAATTTGATTGGTTGATACTTTGGGACAAGATAACTTAGGTTCATCTTGATTGATGATTTTTATGCCAATACAATGACTGCATTCTCATTCAGTAATAGATTCGACAGTAACAATGTATAGAAACGATTGACTCAGACATGAGGGCCCTTTCCCTTGGCCAGGGGGGCCCTTTTGTCAAGTGTGGGGCCCCTTTTGTCTGCCTTTAGGGTCCCCCTAACTAGGGTACATTTTCATTTTTCTCGTCGCTTTTAGCATTTTTATACGTCCACATGGAAATGTGGTCGTATATTGCCGTCGCCCCCGTCCGTCCGTCTGTCGGTCCGTCCGTCCGTCGGTCCGTCCGTCCGTCCGTCCGTCCGTCTGTCCATCGTCCACAATTTCTTGTGAACGCTCTAGAGGCTAAAGTTAATATCCGATTGACTTTAAATTTATACACAGTGTTTAAGGTCATGAGACGAAGAAGCCTATTGATTTTCGGTGATATCCGATAATTACTACCAGAGTTATGACCCTTGATCACTTTGAAAAATCTTGTGAACGCTTTAGAGGCTAAAGTTAATATCCGATTGACTTTGAATTTATACACAGTGTTTAAGGGCATGAGACGAAGAAGCCTAGTGATTTTCAGCGATATCCGATGATTAGTACCAGAGTTATGACCCTTGATCACTTTGAAAAATCTTGTGAACGCTCTAGAGGCTATAGTTAATATCCGATTGACTTTAAATTTATACACAGTGTTTAAGGTCATGAGACGAAGAAGCCTATTGATTTTCGGTGATATCTGATAATTACTGCCAGAGTTATGACCCTTGATCACTTTGAAAAATCTTGTGAACGCTCTAGAGGCTAAAGTTAATATCCGATTGACTTTAAATTTATACACAGTGTTTAAGGTCATGAGACGAAGAAGCCTATTGATTTTCGGTGATATCTGATAATTACTGCCAGAGTTATGACCCTTGATCACTTTGAAAAATCTTGTGAACGCTCTAGAGGCTAAAGTTAATATCCGATTGAATTTAAATTTATACACGGTGTTTAAAGTCATGATACAAAGAAGCCTATTGATTTTCAGCAATATCAGATAATTACTGCCAGAGTTATGACCCTTGATCACTTTGAAAAATCTAAAGTTAATATCCGATTGACTTTAAATTTATACACACTATTTACGCCACGGTCATGATATAAATAGCCTATTGATTTTCAGCGATATCCGATAATTACCCTTGATCACTTTGAAAAACCCTATGAATGCTCTAAAGGCTAAAGTTAATATCCGATTGACTTTAAATTTGTACACAGTGGTTAGGGTCATGAGACGAAGAATCCTATTTGATTTTCAGTGATATCTGATAATTTCTGGCACTTGATCACTTTGAAATATCTTGTTGACAAAGGCCTTCAGACAAACCATCAAAACTATTCTAATCAATTCTGATAATTATTTAATGGGCTATTACTCGTAATAAGATTAACATGTGTTGTAAATGTTCTCCTTACTGATAAAAGAAACAATATGCGACAACCCTTGTTGACTGCCCGGACGACTTAGCTGTTGTGGGCGTATGTTTCGTTGCCTGGCAACCTATCTTTCTTTATAAAACACTTTTGGATGACACTTCGTGTACAGTTTGATTGCTCGATATGTTTGAAAAAAATAAATATGCGATTAAATAATATGTGTCATCTATTTATTTTGGGATTTCGGCGGGGGACATCAGCCTCACTGTTGGCTTGTTTAGCTTGTGCCTACTCTGGAGGTCACAATTATTATCCGATTGAAAAAAACGATTGATTATATTACCGTTACACCCTAAGGCATGTTGAGTTCGAATTTCGAGAAAATCTGACCAAAATTGCCATACAAAATGGCCGCGTTTGTACGCGAATACTGTTAAAAAATTGTATATCATGGTTGTGGACCCTGTAGAGGTCACAATTTTAATTCGATTTTGATGAAACTTGAAATTTATTTATTTATTTATTTATTTATTCTTCAAGTAAAGATTACAACATGACAACAATAAATTAAAGTACATGTACTAAGAACTATGAGCTGCATTGTATGATCAGGAAAGTGGCAACAATATAACATATTAAGTTGTGCATATAAAATAAAGACGTTCTGATGCATTGTATGATTGGAATGAGAAATGAGAAGTATGATAGGTATGATGTCATGAAGAGACCTTTACTTAGGATAGCCCATAAAGCTTGACATAAATAACATCTATTGCTTATTTCCATTGGGGTCCAGGGTTGTCAAGGTCGCGTCAGGTCATCATTAGGAGACAAAATATAATAACTAAGCCATCACAGCAATGCATCAAAAATAATTAAAAATAGTTAAGTCTACATGTTATACATCAACCAATTTTACTAATAGTAGATAATCAAGCATGTAGGCCTATCACAAATTAATTTTGGGTTAACAATAAATACTTCTTGGTTGCAGCTTTAAAGCTGTATAGTGATTCTAAAGACTTAATATCATTCGGTAAATCGTTCCAGATACTTATGGCTGTGTAATAAAATGATGTGAACTGATCTCTACCCGCGCATTTTGGAACAGAAAAATTGAATAAACTAGATCTTGTGCCGTATTGATGAGTATCTCTAACACATTTGAATTTTGATTTAAGGTATGATGGACAATTATTATGAAAAATCTTATGTACATGGTTTAGTTTTAACTGTTTAACTCGGTTTTCGACATTTAGTACTTTGAAATCTGAATATGAAACATGATCTCTACGTCCAAGCTCATGTATAAATCTAAGGACCTTATTTTGAACGACTTGTAGTTTATTTTTAAGTGATTAATTCACTCCAGAATACCAGGCTGAGCAGGCATAATCAAAGTGGCACTGAATAAGTGCAGAACAAAGTAAATTTTTGGTTCTTTTACTTAGGCATTTATTGTAGCGAAACAGATATTTTAATCTTGAGTTTGCTTTTTTAACAATATTGTTAACAATGTCCTCACCAGACAAGTATTTGTCTGGTTATAACCCAAAGATCTTGGTTCCTTTGTTATTTGCGGATATCGGATCGTAACTTCCTGAATTATGACCCCTGATTGTCCGAAAATCGCCTATGGTCCCTCTGGAGGTCACAATTATTATCCGATTTAAAAAAACGTTTGACTCTACCACCGTTATACCCTACGGAAGGTTGAGTTCGGATTTCGAGAAAATCGGACCATAATTGCCAGAAAAAATGGCCGCCGTTTGTACGCGAAACAGTGTAAAAATATGGTATATGGTAAGTTGTGGACCTTGTAGAGGTCACAATTTTAATTTGATTTTGATGAAACCTGAAATGCTTGTTTATAACCTAAAGATCTTTATTCTCTTCTATATTTGCGCATATCAAATTGTAACTTAATGAATTATGGCCTTTGATTGTAGGAAAAATCACTTTCGGTATTGCTTGTTCACTGTCTATCTCTCGAACAATTATTATCTGATTTAAAAAAAACCTCTTGATTATATTACTGTTGCATCGTAAGGAAGGTTGAGTTCGAATTTCGTGAAAATCGTACCAAAATTGCCGGACGAAATGGTCGCTGTTTGTACGTGAATAGTGTAAAAATATGGTATATCATGGTTGTGGACTCTCTACAGGTCACAATTCTTATCCGATTTTGACGAAAAGTAACATTTCTAGGTTGTGTACCATCACACCATAATCATTGTCGGCTTCGAATTTCATGAATATCAGACTGGAACTGACCAACAAAATGGCTGCTCCCAATACAGTATGAAATAGAGGACTTAATGATGTAGGAAAAATCACTTTCGGTATTGCTTGTTCTCTATCCATCTCTCAAAAATGTGGGCGTATCCTGTCTGGCAGTGCCAGCCTATCTTTCTATTTCGGTGGGGACATCAGCCTCACTGTTGGCTTGTTTGTTTTAGGTATGCATTCTCACCATTGTTAGATGCTGCTGAAGATGATGATGAAGAAGAAAATGTGATGCACGATGCATTTGGTATGTAGCATACTATTCTCCTCTACAGTTGTCCATCCAAAATTGTTTGGGAAAACTCTACAGTCTACAGGTCACAATTCTTATTCGATTTTGACGAAACTTGAAATATAAGTTTATCTCCAAAAAATCGTGGTTCATCTAGATATTGACATGCATTGGATCGAAATTTCATGGATTCTGGCCCCTGATTTGACAAAATATCATGAATTATGGCCCCAGATTGTACGAAATATCACGTTTTTAGCTTGTGGCCATTCTAGAGGTCACAATTTCATCTGATTTTGATGAAACTTGAATTGCCTGTTTATAACCTAAAGATTTGTGCATATTGTAACTTTCTGAATTATGGTCCCTGATTGAAATGTGGTCGTATTATGTCATCGCCCCCGTCCGTCTGTTCGACAGTTGTGGACGCTCTACAGGCTAAAGTTGATATCCGATTGACTTTAAATTTATACACATTGTTTAAGGTCATGGGACAAAGATGTCTCTTGATTTTCAGTGATTTCCGATAAATACTGTCAGAGTAACGGCCCTTGATCACTTCAATAAATCTTGTGGACGCTCTAGAGGCCAAAGTTAATATTCGATTGAATTTTTATACGCCTACATTTTCATGTGGACGTATTATGTCGTCGCCCCTGTCCGTCCGGACGTCCACAATTTGTTTGTGGACTCTCTACAGGTCACAATTTTTATCCGATTTTGACGAAACTTGAAATATAGGTTTATCCCCAAAAGATCTCGGCTGCTTTCGATATTGGCATGTATCGGATCAATACTTCATGGATTATGGCCCCTGATTGTACGAAAAATCACGTTTTTAGCTTGTGGACCCTATAGAGGTCACAATTTTGAACCGATTTTGATGAAACTTGACATGCATGTTTGTAACCCAAAGATCTTGGTTCCTTTCGATATTTGCGGCTATCGGAATGTAATTTCCTGAATTATGGCCCCTGATTGTCCGAAAAATCACCCTTTTTAGCTTGTGGTTCCTCTGGAGGTCACAATTATTATTCGATTTAAAAAAACGTTTGATTATATCACCTTTACATCCTAAGGAAGGTTGAGTTCGAATTTCGGGAAAATCGGACGAAAATTGCCATACAAAATGGTCGCCGTTTGTACGCGAATACTGTTAAAAAATGGTATATCAAGGTTGTGGACCCTGTGGAGGTCACAATTTTGATTCGATTTTGATGAAACTTGAAATTCATTGTTATAACCCAAAGATCTTGCTTCCTTTCGATATTTGCGCATATCGGATCGTAACTTCCTGAATTATGGCCCCTGATTATACGCAAAATCGCCTTTTGTTTAAAAAAACGTTTGATTATATTACCGTTACACTGTAAGGAAGGTTGAGTTTGAATTTCGCGAAAATCAGACCAAAATTGCCATACAAAATGGCCGCCTTTTGTACGCGAATACTGTTAAAAATGGTATATCAAGGTTGTGGACCCTGTAAAGGTCACAATTTTAATTCGATTTTGATGAAACTTGAAATTCATGGTTATAACCCAAAGATCTTGGTTCTTTTCGATATTTGTGCATATCGGATCGTAACTTCCAGAATTATGGCCCCTGGTTATACGCAAAATCCCCCTTTCTTTATCTTGTGGTCCCTCTGGAGGTCACAATTATTATCCAATTTAAAAAAAGGTTTGATTATATCACCGTTACACTGTAAGGAAGGTTGAGGTTGAATTTCGGGAAAATCGGACCAAAATTGACAGACAAAATGGCCGTCGTTTGTACGCGAATACTGTTAAAAAAATGATATATCATGGTTGTGGACCCTGTATGGGTCACAATTTTAATTCGATTTTGATGAGGAAGGTTGAGTTCTAATTTTGTGAAAATCGTACCAAAATTGCCGGACGAAATGGTCGCCGTTTGTACGCGAATAGTGTAAAAATATGGTATATCATGGTTGTGGACTCTCTACAGGTCACAATTCTTATCCGATTTTGATGAAAAGTCACATTTCTAGGTTGTGTACCGTCACACAATAATCATTGTCGGTTTCGAATTTCATTAATATCAGACTGGAACTGACCAACTAAATGGCTGCTCACAATACAGTATGAAATACAGGACTTAAAGATGTAGGAAAAATCACTTTCGGTATTGCTTGTTCTCTGTCCATCTCTCGAAAATGTGGGCGTATCCTGCCTGGCAGTGCCAGCCTATCTTAATTTATACACAGTGTTTAAGGTTTGTGGACGCTCTTGAGGCCAAAGTTAATTTCTGATTGACTTTAAATTTATACACAGTGAGATGAAGAAGTCTATTGATTTTCAGCGATTTCAGACAATGATTGCCAGTGTTATGGCCCTTGATCATTTCAAAAAATCTTGTTGACACTCTAGAGGCAAAGTTAATATCCGATTGAATTTAAATTTATACACACTGCTTAAAGTCATGAAGCGAATTCTGATAATTACTGCCATCCAATTGACTTCAGATTGATACACACAGTTTAAGGTCTTGAGACGAACAAGTATATTGATTTTCAATGAGTTCTGATAACTGAACAGCTCAATCCATGATTTTAAATGTTTTGTATACTAAGCGTTAGCATGGGGCAGAAATTTATAAAAACCAAACTCTAATGATTTTCTGATAATTACATAATGAGTTGTTACCCTTAAAGAGCACATCAAATGGTCTCAAATTTTTTTCTATATGTATAGTGCATGGTTATTTTATCCACTTTACGGCAAATTCACATCAATCCGCCTAAAATTAATTTAGCTATCTTCACTCAAAGTCTTTTCCCGTAAAAACGATTTTGCCAGCTATCGAAAACACTCTTAATCCCCTCAGACGCCAGTGACGTCACAGTGACCGAATGCATATATTCAGAATGTTTATTCCTTAATTACCTATATACACCTGGCTTGTGTATTCATTAACGCCTGACTGATTCCTTAATTCCCCTAATTAAATAAAACAATTGACTACAGAATAATTTGTTTTGTAAATCATTTTAATTCAAGCCCCAATTTAAAATTTGTTTCATAATGTACGGTTGTTCTGTTTTCTCACGGCAGCGATTTTAATACAATCTTCCATCGCCTGCAGTCCAAACGATTCGAGATACATTTTCGTTAGAAGAGTATTGTGGTTCTTATTTAGAATTTGTTTCATAATGTACGATCGTTCTATTTTCCGATTTTAATACACTCTACCATCGTGTGCAGTGAAAACAATTCGAGATACTTTTTCGTCAGAAGAGTATTGTGGTTCTAATTTAGAAGGGTAGTTATCTTCTTTTTTATGCCGGCCAGATCAATTAGCTATGCTCACCAATGTTTTTGTAATAATGAATATCAAATACACTTGATCAAATGTGGAGTTCCTGGTGCCGTTTGGTAAGTGATTAAACTGTCCATTTAATTGTAAAATACCTTTATTCTTTAAAAAGTTAAATGATGTTAGACAATATAACCATATCTTATCACAAACTTACATCCATCAAATGATTTTATTTAGATGTTGTTTAAAAACCAATCAACAAATAATACGAGACTACTTTATTACAAAAACATCGGTGGGTAAAGCTAATTGATCTGGCCGGCGTAAAAAAAGATGATTACCTAATCAACATTCTTTTAAAAATTATTTTATGACCCTTTCTCTGTGCAACTTTAGTCTGATTGATGAATGACAGGTATAAATGACACTTCACTTGCGATACACATAGAAAGTTAGGTGACCCTTCTCGTCATTTACAAATCTCGTTCCAATCATGTCATACATGTGATTGGCCACAAGTAAAATGTCAGGAGATTTGTGTAAAAATGTCAGGAGAATTAAGGTCAAAAGAGGGAGACTTTATCACGCGTTAGAATTAACCATCCACCATGAATAAAAGACATTCATATTAATTCATATATTTTACTTCATTTGATTGTTATAATTACACAAACTTAACAAAACACATGAAAACACACTGTGTTCTCATTTAAACATTTAGAAATATTTGTTCCACTTCTCTAAATCGCTATATTTAATATTTTCTTTTATCAATTGGTTCCAAAAATAACTAAATGGATTTTCGTTTTTATAACATATTTGACATTCAAAAACCAGGAATGGTAGCTACCACATTGTTTTTGTCCCCCGCCTTTCGAAGAAAGTTGGGGGACTATTAAAATGGGTTCGTCCGTCTGTCTGTCTGTCTGTCCTTCTGTCTGTCTGTCCGTCTGTCTGTCCGTCACACTTTTTGGGACACAATGACTCTCTTCCTAATTGAGCTAGAATGTTCAAACTTGGTGTATGTGTTTATTAGGTCAATGCCTTGATGGTGTTCGAAGATGAGCATTTTCCGCTTAGGGTAAGCAGAGATAAGCAATTTGATTGGTTGATGCTTTGGGACACAATAACTTTAGTTCTAATTAAGTGAGATTGATGAAACTTGGTGTATAGTTTCATTATAGTAATACCTTGACTAAGTTCGATAATGAGCATTTTCTGCTCAGGGTAAGCAGAGCTATACGCAATTTGATTGGTCGAGAATTTGGAACACAATAACTCTCCTTCTAATTTAGTTAAAATGTTCAAACTTGGTGTATATGCTTATTGATGGAGTTCGAAGATGAGCACTTTCCACTTAGGGTAAGCAGAGATAAGCAATTTGATTGGTTGATGCTTTGGGACACGATAACTTTAGTTCTAATTAAGTGAGATGAGAGTGATGAAACTTGGTGTATAGTTTCATTACAGTAATACCTAGACTAAGTTCGATAATAAGCATTTTCTGCTCAGGGTAAGCAGAGCGATACGCAATTTGATTGGTCGAGACTTTGGAACACAATAACTCTCCTTCCAATTGAGTTAAAATGTTCAAACTTGGTGTATATGCTTATTAGGTCAATGCCTTGATGGAGTTCGAAGATGAGCACTTTCCGCTTAGGGTAGGCAGAGATAAGCAATTTGATTGGTTGATGCTTTGAGACACGATAACTTTAGTTCTAATTAAGTGAGAGTGATGAAATTTGGTGTATAGTTTCATTACAGTAATACCTTGACTATGATCGATAATGAGCATTTTCTGCTCAGGGTAAGCAGAGCGATAAGCAATTTGATTTGCCGAGACTTTGGAACACAATAACTCTCCTTCGAATTGAGTTAAAATGTTCAAAATTGGTGTGTATGCTTATTAGGTCAATGCCTTGATGGAGTTCGAAGATGAGCATTTTCTTCTTACGGTGGGCAGAGATAAGCAATTTTTGGATGACACTTCGTGTTCAGTTTGATTGGTCGATACGTTTGAAAAAAATAAATGTGCGATTAATAAATATGTCATCTATTTATTTTGGGATTTCGGCGGGGGACATCAGCCTCACTGTTGGCTTGTCAGTCATTGAAGACACTGCGTACATCTTTCATACATACTACTAGTACTAGCAGGGGCGTACATAATGATTTCGTTTGGGGGGGTGTTTAGCCAAAGTGCGACCGACTGATGCACATATACCCCCCCCCCCCCCCGCTGCACCCGCCTCCCCAGTGCGAGTGACACAATCAGGAGCCGAGCACCAAGTGGGGAATATGGGGGTGGGGTAGGGGCGGTTTCAAATGTAGGGCGCTATCCACAATCCCACCCCACAATGAAAGTAAACAAAATACTAGCTATAACAACATTAAGCGTCCCAGTAGAACATAGATATTATTATATAATTGTGTAGTTGTTCGCCGATCGTTGTCTCGTCGGAAAGTAGTTTTATATTAATTCACGTATAGTTTATGTCATATCAATGGTGGTGCCTATAACACTGAGTAATTTGAGAAAATTTTTGAAAAATTGATTCAATATCCTGGCATTTGAGGTTATTGCTGGGAGAAATTCCTGTGGACGAGTGTACCAGAAATGTCAGTCAATGGGACAGAATCTCCAGATGTGTTTTGCAAGAGTTGGCATAACATCTGTACAATCTGACGCCCCCGCCCCATACACCTGTGGGAAGTTCACTATAATCATGAATATGATAGTGCTGAGACAGTATAAGACAACTGAGGAGTAAAAGAATGATTTTAAAATGAAATCAAGCGGCGTAGGCGCGAAAAATTTTCAGATATGTAACCCAGTAGAAGAATGATGTTATAATGGAATCGCGCCATAGGCGCGACAAAATTTCAGATATGTAACCGAGCTTTTAAATTTTTGGTACTGGGGTTGATAAGAAATGGGACAAAACTTTGAGGCTTATCTGTCAATTTCGCCTGTTTTGTGATTGTATGTTTATCTCATTAATTCATTTAGTCGGAGACCGACTGCGGTGAGTACTTTTTTTTGAGACAGACTATTTTTTGCCATGGTAGAAAACATTTCATAGAACAACATATTCACAACAGAATAAGAAATACAAGCATACAGGGTTATTTTATACTATAGTTTTGTGTGACGTATGCAATTTAGGCACACAGATTCACGCAAATACATAGTATTTGGGATCTATTCTGGCATTGTTTTTGGGACCAACTGGAGTGACTGCACTTATTTTGTGACCGACTATTTTTCTCCCTTGGTGAAATTTTGTTGTTAGACCAACATACTCACAAAAGAATAAGAGTGACCTATGCAATTTAGGCTCACGGATTCACGCAAATATATAGTATTTGGGATCTATTCTGGCATTGTGTTGGAGACCGATTGCAGTGACTGCACTTATTTTGAGACCGACTATTTTTCTCCCTGGGTGAAATTTTGTTGTTAGACCAACTACTCACAACAGAATGAGAGTGAAACACAACATCTTTTCAAACATGATAAGTTGACAAGATTATTTTATACTAAAGACTGCTCCTATTTTGCGACCGACTGCACTGATTTTGCGACCGACTATTTTTATACTAAAGTGTCTAAAGTTTTGCATCAGTAGCGTGACGTATACAGTGAGTACTTATTTTGATACTGACTACCCCAATTTGCGCCCTACTGCACTAATTTTGCGACCGACTATTTTGGGGGCTGACATTTATGCCCCTGAGTACTAGACTTGTCATTTGTAATCTTTTTTCCAACACGTAACATGAGATAGCCTCAATCATAGGTAGCGACCGGTTGACAAAATTAATAATATTTATTAACCACGGCACTCTACAAACAAAAGCTCAATCAAAAGGAAACATAATAAATTATAGTTTAATGTGATGAAAAAAGTATTAAAAAAGACAGTAAAATCGTTTACATTAGCAGTCAAGTGATGCCATGTGCGGTTGACGACATACATACGGGTCATTGGTTTTCTGTGGTACTACCGCACAGCATGGCTACAGTGAAAAGAACATGTGTAGTAAATTCTTTAGAAATATTTATGGCATAACTAATCATTTAAAGAATTAGGACGGGGGTATTTTTAAATCATTTAACCTGCTTGCAACTGGACAATACGTCAAATATATGTGATCTGTCAAACTGAAAGTAGGCCTACCGGAAAGACTGATGGGGAAATAAAATACCAAGAATGAATGAATTGAGTTGTGCTGTATAATACAAATAGTAATAATTTAGACCTGTGTCACAAAATTGGCGTTTATAAATATTGATCAAATGTGAATAAATTTGTTATTGAAATTTGTTACCGATATTTTTTTCCAACTTCAACTTTCTGTCCCCCGCCTTTCGAAGAAAGTTGGGGGACTATTAAAATGGGTTTGTCTGTCTGTCTGTCTGTCTGTCTGTCTGTCTGTCCATCTGTCTGTCACACTTTTTGGGACACAATAACTCTCTTCCTAATTGAGCTAGAATGTTCAAACTTGGTGTATGTGTTTATTAGGTCAATGCCTTGATGGAGTTCGAAGATGAGCATTTTCCGCTTAGGGTAAGCAGAGATAAGCAATTTGATTAGTTAATGATTTGGGACACGATAACTTTAGTTCTAATTAAGTGAGAGCATTTTCTGCTCAGGGTAAGCAGATCGATACGCAATTTGATTGCTCGAGACATTGGAACACAATAACTCTCCTTCTAATTGAGTTAGAATGTGCAAACTTGGTGTATATGCTTATTAGGTCAATGCCTTGATGGAGTTCGAAGATGAGCATTTTCCGCTTAGGGTAAGCAGAGATAAGCAATTTGATTGGTTGATGCTTTGGGACACGATAACTCGATACGTTTGAAAAAAATAAATATGCGATTAATTAATATGTGTCGTCTATTTATTTTGGGATTTCAGCGGGGGACATCAGCCTCACTGTTGGCTTGTTTATTTTGAGCTGACGTGACCGCACGTACCCGATTGGTATCGTTCGCGTCAAATTTCGTAGCCTGTAACTGATTGCTAAACTTTATTCATTTCGTGTAAAAACAATAATTATCGTGTTATTTAATGGGAAATTGTTCCAAATACGAAAACATCGGAAATGTATTAAGGTCGTGTTACTAATTATATATAGTAACAACATTCAATACGAGATTGTCTGCGGTTGTTGTTAAAGTGCCAATCCCGAATTTCATAGAATCAGAAAATTACAGATTCGTGTACGTGTGAAATTTAAACGCCAAAATACAGAGGAATTGTGTATTTACCTTGTCTGAAAAGTTCAGTTCAAAATATTAAGTCGTTTGGACGTGAACGTCAAAAATCGCACCAAAATCGCTATCCGGACATTAGCATTTTTAAATAGTTCGGGTCGTTCCACTTGATAAACGCGACTACATTCCATACCTATTGTACACTTCATAAATAGAGAGCTTGGATTTAGTCTGAATGTTAGCGGTAAGCGATAATACGAGGGAAGAAATCTGATTGGCTGTTTATTTTTACACAGCCAATCGTTATAGTTTACTGGTATATCCGGCAAATATGTGAATCAATCGGGTAGAAATGAAAGTTGCGAGTTTCATTTTGTTCAATCCATCATGGATAACCATCCAAAGCGTAAAAGAGAGCGAACGGTGACAGATTCTGCACAGAAAAGAAGAAAGAGAGAGCATATGCAACGTTAAAGAGAACAGAAAAAAGACGAATGTGTGTAAATATGCGGCGAGATAACTAGATTGACTGCAATGAATGAATGATCAATGATGACGAAGAAGTTGCCAAAATGTTACTTCATTTTTTGACCGGTAAGCAAACATTTTTTATTTATCTGGATCAATCTATTTTCAAGAGTAGGCCTGTTAACAAAAAATCCAATCAGAGAGGAACAGGCCTGCTGACAGTCAAGGTCGCCTATATAATATATCTGAAGTGTATGCAATGTTAATTGGAGGAATTATTAGTAAATAATAGTAGGCCTCCTGATCATAAATAACAAAAACAAAAATTCTCTATCTTCGGATCTTCTATTTTTGTCAGAGACGTATGTAATACCTCACAGCTTTTGTTTTGAACGATTTATTTATTTTATTTTATTAGTAATATTACGTGTGGGCTAGTAATCGTCAATTAGTTTTATCTTTGTTGGGACTAAAAAGGGCCAAGATTATTTTCGATTTATTAATCTGATGTGTGGTTGTTTCAATGATTCCATTTTTTTTAATTATTCCAGATGCTTTCACAGACCTGGTGAGTTTGGTGTCAGTCCCAATGCAGCCCAAAGCTAGCACCAGCACCTCTTCCACACGATTGATCGCTAAAAGACAAAGTTACAGGTAATTACAACCAGTACAGACCCGCATAACTCCTTTGTATTTCAAACCAGTAGTTATTTATGATTTTCACTTTCTTTTCAAGTTCGGGGTTTGTGGTCTACCATTGAGTCAGATGGCATTCTTTAGATTCTGCAGTTGTAGGTGACACTGAGTAGGGTTGTCTGTCCAACCTTGTGAATTTTTTCCGGGTACTCCAGTTTCCTACAAGACCCCTACACACAAGCAAATCATTGAATTAACATTTAACCATATGTTAGTCCCGAAATGATCTTGTTTGTGTTGAGTAGACATTAAACCCCAATTCCATTCCCACCTTTTTCACATTCCTACTACAAAATGTACTGTTTTAAAATTAATGAATGATGTTCTATAGCAATAATAATTTATTTGACATTATTTTGCAGTCCACCTTTATACCGTGCAAGATGTTTGTTGGCAGCTGTAGATTTTAATTCCCATGCAAATCGAGAACCCCAAAAAGGAGCTGACGGAAACATAAGGTTAGTTTTCCCCTTAATTATGTAATAGCATTCAATAATATCTAATAAATGACCCACCCCACGGACATGTAAGAAATTAATTGGTCTGTTAGTACCATTGATCAAATGTGTTTATAAAGTATAAGAAAAACGTCCTAATTCTCATATCAGCCATACAGGATGGGGGGGGGGGGATTACAGATAATCAAAATTTCCCATATATAACACTGTATGAAATTTCCATACGCCAAAAGTGAAGGCCCCTTCTCCTGTAACCTTTTTAATTTATATTTCAGATACAGCAACAGCAGCGCCTATAATGCCACCATGCAAAGACATACGAGTATATTACCACATTAATTAAACAGATAGTCTTAAGCCACACTCAATCTGGAACAGAAATTCCTGCCTGAGTGGATATAGCCCCTCTGATTCCAGGATAATTCGTAGAACCCTTGCGCGTGAATATCAGACCAAAATTAAGGAAACAATATCAAAACAGGAATGTGTTTAATTACACCAGTGTTTATTGACTAATATGATTATGTCCATTTGTCTGCCTTGTACCCTGTATTTGGCCGTTTATGTCAGGATACCTCCTCCTTACTTTACGGACTATGCAGCTGGGTATTACTTGTCGGTTATTTCTTCCAAGTCGACCATGCCTCCAGTAAATTAACTGACGATAGGCAGCATGATGAAAACTTTCTGTTCATTGGCATCCTAAAAAAAAATGTCATTTCTTGTTTGTAATGCGATCTGCAGTACTCCCTCGTCTAAACAATACTGATCAATTTCCTGAAAGTACATGTAAAATGTAAAAATATATTATTGTGTTATTAGAACTATTAGTTGTTTATTGTCAAATGTTATTTTTTGTATTTTGTAAACAGTTTGTCCTGAATGTAAATATTTAAGAGTACCTCATTAACTAACCAGTTGTTGATGTCATAATTATTTGTTTGTCATAAACTCACAACATAAGGAAATACTTCATTCACTGATATTTCAACTTTACATGCATGCAATGTAAGATTTTATAAATCACTTACAGGTCTTAGAGATAGGCAATTTTGAGCCAAAGGTGTACAACATAGTTTCTCCCTGTCTGTTGGCATTTCCTGGTAATTATTACAGGTACACCAGTCAGGATTTGTTGTCGGTGGTGGTGTGAATGGTGTGTCTAGCTGGAATAGCCAATCTGTCGCAAACATCAAGCCAACCAGCAATTACATTCTCCTTTTATCATCCAATTGTGATATTAACATCTGTAAATATTAAAAATAATCATGATGTAATGTCATAATTTTTTGTAGTTTTGCAATAAATAAGCTCACATGACAGTCAAAAAATCGCTTGATTTTGTTTTTATATGATATTTGCCTGCCATGTAAATTATATGACTTGTCATCATGATCATTTGACACTCGAAAGAAATCATTCCTGGTTTGTAACCCGAGCTACACAACCCTGTCATACAGTAAGCATACTACAGCATAAGGGTAGTAAATAAACAACGGTTATCTACAGTAAGCATAATACAGCATAGGGGTAGTAAATAACAGTTATTTATACCTCCAGTCCATCAATTCTCTCAGATCTCAACCTTGTCACCCTTTCTTCTGTAGTCTCTGTAACACCTGTAGCATCTCTTGGACGCCTCACAGCACGTTTGTGCCCAGTTTTCCTACGCATTGGTGGGGGAGAAGGGTCTGTTGATGGATCAGTTGTAGCTTGTTCTGGTGTTGGCAAATCCGGCAAGCTTTCAATATCATCAGAACTTGATAGTGGTGTGGGTTAATTTCTTGATGTCTCGCTTACTCGACATATGATGCAGAAAAAGTCAATAGCTTTTTCTCCTTTAGCTGCCTCTGCATAGCTTTTTCTAGACAATTCTGAAGAAAACGAAGATTCAAAACTCATGAAAACATCAATAAAAATAACTGAAGGATATTGTCATTTGGTTTATAAATTAGTCATTTTTTTCTTTGAATTTAAATCTAATATACAGCTCCTCTAGATCTTTATTCATTGATAGTTTTTGGATTGTTCTAAAAATTACACATAGAAAGATACCTACTTGTACTAGAAGTCCTGTGTGTCCACTGATCACACTTGTTGAATGAAATTGCCTGTTGGTTCTTCTTCCCTGCCTTACTACACTTTACACACTTCTCAACCATTGTAAATGACAATTCTTCACTGCCTTACTACACTTTACACACTTCTCAACCATTTTAAATGACAATTTTTCAACTGACAAAAATTAGCAGCCATTCCTTTTATTGGGGCTACCAGCTAATCACTAGAAGCCATCCCCTCCAATTATCTCTTCCAAATTACAAAAAAGCCATTTAGCATCTATTTGATTAAACGAAAATATAAAAACAGCAGCCCATCGTATAGCTTGATCAAAGAATCACCCACAAGGAATCCGTCATCATGGTTGTTGTAGCAAATTGATTGACGTTTGTCATAACGTGACGCCGAAACTTAGAAAATAAAAGTGAAATATTTCAGGAGACATGAAACATGATCTCTTATAATTCCACGCCATATTCATATGATGTTTAGTTGTGGTTATGTCTATTATATCCATATTTAACACAGAAATGGCGAATACAGTAACAAAAAACTATGAAACGTAATCAAACCAGCCATGAACGGCTAAAACTCATTCGACACCTGATTAGAAAAAAACAAATTGAAAGTAACGCGGAAATGCCACTGCGCATACTCAGCATATAGTCGCGTATTATCCAGCCACTTTTTTAGGATGCAACCAAGACGCCGGTCTTCAAACACAGAGAAATACGTACGATTGGAAATTTTTTGAAAACGTATCACAACGCTTGCGGAAGTTGCTAGGGGCTAATTTAGAAGTTATTAAGGGCCTTTCATACAAAATAAAGCAGTTTTAACCCCTAAAATGCAACTGGGATTATTCCTTTAACAAAAAAAGTCTGTCTCGTTTTATATTGATGCTATTTGATTACAATTTTGACTACCAAAAAATAAAATTACAAGAATTGAAAAAGCGGAAGATAAGGGGTAAAATCGGGAGACTCACGCGAATTGCGGGAGGTATCACATGTTTGTCATGTTTGACGTTTATGATATACTTTGCATGACCACATCTTTTTACTCCTGTACTCTTTTACTTAGGGAAATTCGAACCACAATACTCTTCGGACGAAAATGTATCTCGAATCGTTTGGACTGCACACATGGTAGAGGGTATTAAATCGAACGACTGTACATTATGAAACAAATTCTAAATTAGAACCACAATACTCTTTTAATGAAAATGTATCTCGAATCATTTGGACTGCACGCGATGGTAGATTGTATTAAAATCGCTGTCGTGAGAAAATAGAACGACCATACATTATGAAACAAATTCTAAATTAGAACCACAATACTCTTCTAACGAAAATGTATCTCGAATCGTTTGGACTGCACGCGATGGTAGATTGTATTAGAATTGCTGCCGTGAGAAAACAGAATGATCGTAAATAATGAAACAATTTCTAAATCAGAACCACAATACTCTTCTGACGAAAATGTATCTCGAATCGTTTGGACTGCACACGATGGTAGATTGTATTAAAATCGCTGCCGACCGTAAATAATGAAACAAATTCTAAATTAGAACCACAATACTCTTCTGAGGAAAATGTATCTCAAATTGTTTGGACTGCACAAAATGGTAGAGTGTATTAAAATCACTGCCATGAGAAAACAGAACGACCGTACATTATGAAACAAATTCTAAATTGGATCTTGAATTAAAATGAATTATAAAACAAATTATTCCGTAGTCAATAGTTTTATTTAATTAGGGGGATTAAGGAATCAGTCAGGCGTTAATGAATACACATGCCGGGTGTATATAGGTAATTAAGGAATAAACATTCCGAATATGCATTTGGTCACTGTGGCGTCTGAGGGGATTAAGAGTGTTTTCGATAATTGGCAAAGTCGTTTTTACGGGAGGTCTATTTTTACGACTTTGAGTGAAGATAGCTGAACTAATTTTAGTCGGATTGATGTGAATTTGCCGTAAAGTGGATAAAATAACCATGGACTGCTTACATAGAAAAATTGTCAGGACCATTTTATGTGCACTTTAATCAGATTTTAGTGTAGGCTATTACAAATCTTTCATTAAAGTAAGAATATGCGATAACTCTTGTTGACTGCTTGGACGATTTAGCTGCTGTGGGCGTATGTTTCATTGCCTGGCAACCTATCTTTAGCTTATGTTTCCTCTAGAGGTAACAATTTTTATCAGATTACTATGGTGGCCTATCGTTATCATTCAGGATTTAACCAAATTTCTTTAAAAACCTAAACAAAATGGAAAGCAAAGTCAAAATTAAAAGTAAATTAAAAGCAAAAGTTAAATCAAAAGCAAAAGATAATCAAAAATTAAATCAAACGCAAAAGTTAAAATTAAGTCAAAAGCAAAAGTTAAAATTAAATCAAAAGCAAAAGTTAAATCAAAAGTAAAAATTAAATCAAAAGCAAAAGTAAAATCAAAATGTAAATTAAAATCAAAACACAAATTTAAAGTAAAAGTAAAAGCAAAATGTAAATTAAAATCAAAACACAAATGAAAACTAAAATCATTTTTAAAAGTAATTTAAAATGTAAAACAAAAGTAAAAGTGACAAGCAAAACAAAAATATTTGTCGGCCTATCGTTATCATTCAACTTTTTTTTTCACGCAAAAGTAAAATGAAAAAATGTTGGTCGGCCTATCGTTATCATTCAACGTCCTTGACCCCAATCGGTAACCGTCGGCTATTTCCGATCGCTTTGACTCGACGATTTGTTTCCCGCTGTACAAATAAAACTGTATCAGAATAGTATTTCCTTATGGGATGCGAAACGTATAAAGATTTGAAAAAGCAATATATTATATTCAACGGTAAACGTTACCGATTAAACATTTTTCTTTTAATAATCTTTTCAATCCACCAAGCATCATAGCCCCAAGTGTTGCAGAATTTGTGATTGAGTCCACCTAATATTAGGCTATATTACCCGTATCTATTTTATATGCGCATGTTGTTTTTTTTCTTTTTTGTCCCGTTTTTATTTTCAATATACGATATATTGTATGTATAATTTGTATTGACTGTCTGTAAATTGGTACACGTATATAACTTTTTCATCTTTACATATTGTATATGGTCTCCCTAAAAGGCGTTCCGATGCAATCAAATTCGGTTCTTTTATATTCTATACACACGTTAACACATTCGTTAGTGTAACTGTAGATCTTACTGATTCCCTCTACACTACCGCCGCTTTTGGGTAGGTGGCCCTCGAGAAGCAGCTATACCCAAGGTCAGGTTGTCGCTAAAATGTGTATTTTCGGAGAGAAGAAACACTCTGACGCCCACGTTGGGCAAACACTAGAGACTTTTGGCAAGTATAAATTCCTGGTCCATATCACGTATCGGTATCGATTTTGCTTGTGACATCATCAATGTGTGTGAATTTCTCATACATGTTACGGCACACATTGGGCAAACACTAGAGACTTTTGGCAGGTATAAATTTCTGGTCCGTATCACGTATTCGTATCGATTTTGCTTGTGACATCATCAATGTGTGTGCATTTCTCATACGTTTTACGGCACACGTATACAGCAGCACGTATCAAATTTCTTTCATATGGAAAAAGAGAGAGAGAGAAATGGGATTTAACGTCCACTCGACACAAACTAGGTCATTTTGAGACTATGGTTTCATTTTATTTCAATAATTCGCTTGCGCGTAGGGGTCTTTAGCAGTGGGAGGAAACCGGGGTGCCCGGAGGAAACCCATGAGGTTAAGAAGGTGCCCGTATCTCCATGCCACATACGCTCACACCAGGGCTCGAAACCACAGCCGCAAGCCAGAGGTGACCGGCCAGCTAGAGGTCGAAGCGCGGCACTCTAGACCACTAGGCCATCCAACCCATCGTTATCATTTTACGATCTGTCGAGCGACTTTACTCGCTTTAGGCATTTGTGCTTGTAGGCTAGGACCTAGGCACTAGACTGGCACTGATGGTGATCTTGGACGATAACTCTCATCATGCTGTAATAGAACTACGTGGTAAGGAGTAGGGTCGCCTGTCCAACCTCGTGGGTTTTCTCCGAGTACTCCGGTTTCCACCCACTGCTAATGACCCCTACGCACAAGCGAATTATTGAAATAAAATTAAACCATATGTCAGTACCGAAATGACCTAGTTTGTGTTGAGTGGACGTTAAACCACATTTTTCTCTCTTTGCCTGGATTAGCGGGTTCGGTTCTTGACGAGGTATCTTGTCACATTGTTTGCCCAAAGTGGGCGTCAGAGTGCTTCTTCTCTCCGAAAAACCTCACGTGGGCGTCGGAGTGCTTCTTCTCTCCGAAAAAATTCATAGTGACAACCTGACCTTGGGAATAGCTGCGTCTCGAGGGCCACCCATCCAAAAGCGGTGGTAGTGTAGAGGGAATCAGTAACGTCTACCATTCATTACACTAACGAATGTGTAAATGTATATCGAATAGAAAAGAACATACCAGAATTTGATTGCGTCGGAACGCACTTTTAGGCGGCCATTAAAGATGAAAAAGTTATACACGGGCATCAATTTACAGACAGACAATACAAGCTATACATACAATATGCCTATATAGGAAATAATAAAAAGGACAATACACCCCCCGGCAGGGCTGGGGTAATGGTAATGGGTAATGGTAATGGAATGTAATCATTACATTTTTTTAAGTAATGGCCATGTAATGAGTAATGGAAGATTTCAAAAGTAATGAGTAATGGAAATGTAATTAATTACATTCCAAAAATCATGTAATGGTCAATTACATTTCAATTACTTTTCAATTACATTTTATGGCACATATAAATATTTCCATATGATAAACATCAAATTTTATAGCCCCAAAGAAGAAAATTAAGTGTATCTGACACAAAATCCAATTTGTTATAATTCTTTTTAAAAAAAAAAAAGATTTAAATCAGATTTACTAAATTTTAATAAGAAGGCATTCAACATTTTCTTTTTTTACTTTTTATGCAGGACCCTTCTTTAGACATGTAATCTAAAAAGTGAATCTTTAAAAAGAAGTATATTTTAATCAAAGATTAGTGTTAATTTACAGTCAATCACTCAGTCAATCAATCAATCAGTTAGATTAAAAGACAATAGTCTTACTACCCTTTAATCTTAATATCAAGGTAACAAGTGACAAACCAAACAATGGCTTTCAAGCATCTCATTATTTTATGGTTATCAGTTATAGACAGACTATTTGGATTGATTATGAATCTCATAAGATTACGTATTAAAGGAGCTAAATTGATATTTTCTGGACCCAGAAATTGAGCCAAATGGGTCGCAATACATATTATAATGTAATATGAATACATATAAACTGGTTTACTTTCAATCCTTTCTGTTTTAATTGTAATTTCTAATCAGTTATGTTCGACGAAGTTCGTCAGTTTTTGTCACCACTGTCCGTCACATGAAAATTTGCCTTGATGTTATAATTTATAGAAATAACAATTCATAAACAAATATCTATTAAAGTGATGCAAGGATTATTTTGAGTTTGGTTTTGTAGGCTGTTCATGGCAGAAAATTGTGTTCTTTTTTTAATTTCTATGTGAAAAATGTTTTTTATTTATATTGTCATAAACTAATGGGTAATGGTAATTAATTACTTTTAATGTAATGGGTAATGGTAATTAATTACGTTGCTAAAAATGAGAAAGTAATTGTAATGATTACATTTAAAAAGTAATGGTAATAGTAATGTAATTAATTACATTGGCAATGTAATGGCCCCAGCCCTGCCCCCCGGAGCCACCCCCTCACCTCCCACCCCACCCCGAAAAAAACAAAAAAAACAAAAACAACATGGGCGCATAAAATAGATACGTAATATTAGGTGGACATATAGATCACAAATTCTGCAACACTTGGGGCTATGATGCTTGATGGATTGAAGAGATTAATAAAAGAAAAAGGTTTAATCAGTAACGTTTGCGGTTGGAAATATATTGCTTTCTCAAATCTTTGTACATTTCACACCCCATAAGGAAATACTGTTCTGATTCAGTTTTATTTGTACAGCGGGAGAACAAATCGTTGAGTCAAGGCAATCGGAAATAGCCGACGGTTACCGATTGGGTCAAGGACGTTGAATGATAACGACAGGCCGACCAATATTTTTTCATTTTACTTTTGCGTAAAAAAAAAAAAATGTTGAATGATAACGATAGGCCGACAAATATTTTTGTTTTGCTATTCACTTTTATTTTTGTTTTACATTTTAAATTACTTTTAAAAATGATTTTATTTTTCATTTGTGTTTTGATTTTAATTTACATTTTGGTTTTACTTTTACTTTCAATTTTTTTTAATTTTAATTTACATTTTGATTTTACATGTACTTTTATTTTTAATTTTGCTTTTGATTTAATTTTTACTTTTGATTTAACTTTTGCTTTTGATTTAATTTTTACTTTTGATTTAATTTTGACTTTTGATTTAACTTTTGCTTTTGATTTAATTTTTGCTTTCAATTTACTTTTAATTTTGACTGTGCTTTTCATTTTATTTAGGTTTTTAAAGAAATTTCTTAAAATCCTGAATGATAATGATAGGCCACCATAGATTACACCCTAATGATGATTAAGTTCGAATTTCTTGAAAATCGACAAAATTGTTGCCCCTCATACGCAAATAGTGTAAATATGGCATATCAATTTTGATCCAATTTTGATGAAACTGGAAATGCATTTTTATAATCCAAAAATCTTGCTTCATTGCTCAATTCGCGCATATCCGATCATAACTTTCTGAATTATGGCTCCTAATTGAACGAAAAATCGCATTTTTGGGATGTCATCCATTTAGCGGTAATAATTTTTATCCAATTTAAAAAAACATGTGAAAACTGACAGACAAAATGGCCGCTCCAAAGTACGCAAATAGTGTTTAAGTATATTATATCAAGGTTGTGGACCATCTGGAGGTCAAAATTTTAATCCAATTTTGATTATACTTAAAACTTGTCTTTATAGTTTATATCCCAAAGATCACGATTCTGTTTTATATTTGCGCATATCAGACAGTAACTTTCTGAATCATCGCTTGTTGACCATCTACAGGTCACTGTTTTTATCTTATTTTAAAAATCATTTAAATTTATCATTGGGTTACACTTTGATGATGATTGAGTTTGAATTTCATAAAAACAGACCGTAACGTTAACTGTCCTTCAAAATGGCTGCTCCTTCAATGCACATTGTTTAGAATTATTTAATACCAATATATTATGGACCTGCTAGATGTCACAATTTTTGTCCGATTTTGATGGAACCTAAAATATATGTTTATATATCAAAGATCTCAGTTCCTTTGGATATTTGCATGTATCAGACCACAACTTCCTGGATTATGGCCGCTGAATGTAGAGGATCCATTTTTTCATCACATTTTAAAAATCGTTCAAATGTATCATCGTTCCACTATAGTTAATACTGAATTGGAATTTCAGGATAATTGAAACGAAACTGCCAGACAAAATTGTTGATCACTGTAAGCAAATTGTGTACACACATATGTAATACATAGGTTATGGACCTTCTAAAGACCCCAATTTTGCCCGATTATGATAAGACTTAAAAGATATCTTTATATTCCAGAGACCTCAGTTCCTTTTCGATATTCGTGCATGTCAGACCATAACTTTTGGATAATGGCCACTGATTGTACGAAAAACTCATTGTTTTCCATCTCTTGCAAAATGTAAGTGTATCTTGCCTGGCAATCGCTGGTTAATTTGAATGCTAGTATGGATTAATCATTTTACGATCAGCATCATTGTACGCCTGTATTAGTAACTTATATATGAATATTATTATTATTATTATAAAGAGGGTATGAAGATGAGAGGAACTAAATCACAAGTAAATGGTTCACCAAAACAAAAAGATATTCAGTATAAAGTTGTAAGTATTGATGTATTTACTGTTATTAGGGTTTCACACTGCGTAGCTTGTGTGAAACACTATTGTTTTTGTTAAGATTGTTCTTCTTATTATGGGGGGTTGGGATGGCCTAGTGGACTAGAGTGCCGCGCTTCGACCTCTAGCTGGCCGGTCACCTCTGGCTTGCGGCTGTGGTTTCGAGCCCTGGTGTGAGCGTATGTGGCATGGAGATAGGGGCGCCTTCTCAACCTCGTGGGTTTCCTCCGGGCACTCCGGTTTCCTCCCACTGCTAAAGACCCCTACGCGCAAGCGAATTATTGAAATAAAATTAAACCATAAGTTAGTCCCGAAATGACCTAGTTTGTGTTGAGTGGACGTTAAACCCCATTTCTCTCTCTCTCTCTCTCTTCTTATTATTTTCTTCTTATTATTTTTTTTTCCAATTTGATTGTATCTCTAAAGGCCAAAGTTAATATCCGATTGACTTTAAATTTATACACAGTGTTTAAGGTCATTATACGAAGAAGCCTATTGTTTTTCAGCGATTTCCGATAATAACTACCAGAGTTATGGCCTTGATCACTTCAAAAAATCTTGTGGACGCTCTAGAGGCTAAAGTTAATATCCGATTGACTTTAAATTCATACACAGTGTTTAAGGTCATAAGACGAAGGAGCCTGTTGATTTTAAGTGATTTCCAAGAATTAGTGCCTGAGTTGTGGCCCTTGATCACGTCAAAAAATCTTGTGGGTGCTCTAGAGGCCAAAGTTAATATCCGATTGACTTCAAATTTATTCACAGTGTTTAAGGTCATGAGATGAAGAATCCTATTGATTTTCAGCGATTTCTGATAATTAGTGCCAGAGTTATGGTCCTTGATCACTTTAAAAAATCTTGTGGACGCTCTAGAGGCTAAAGTTAATATCCGATTGACTTCAAATTTATTCACAGTGTTTAAGCTCATGAGACGAAGAATCCTATTGATTTTCAGTGATTTCTGATAATTAGTGCCAGAGTTATGGCCCTTGATCACTTTAAAAAATCTTGTGGACGCTCTAGAGGCTAAAGTTAATATCCGATTGACTTTAAATTCATACACAGTTTATAAGACGAAGAATCCTATTGATTTTCAGTGATTTCCGATAATTAGTGCCAGAGTTATGGCCCTTGATCACGTCAAAAAATCTTGTGGGTGCTCTAGAGGTCAAAGTTAATATCCGATTGACTTCAAATTTATTCACAGTGTTTAAGGTCATGCAACGAAGAAGCCTATGGATTTTCAGCGATTTCTGATAATTAGTGCCAGAGTTATGGCCCTTGATCACTTTAAAAATTCTTGTGGACGCTCTAGAGGCCAAAGTTAATATCCCATTGACTTTAAATTCATACACAGTGTTTAAGGTCATAAGTCGAAAGAAGCCTTTTGATTTTCAGTGATTTCCGATAATTAGTGCCAGAGTTATGGTCCTTGATCACTTCAAAAAATCTTGTGGATGCTCAACAGGCCAAAGTTAATATCCGATTGACTTCAAATTTATACACAGTTTTTAAGGTCATGAGACGAAGAAGCCTATTGATTTTCAGCGATTTCTGATAATTAGTGCCGGAGTTGTAGTCCTTGATTACATCAAAAAAATCTTGTTGATGCTCTAGAGGCCAATCTTAATATGCAATTGACTTCAGATTGATACACAGAGTTTAAGGTGTTGAAACGAACAAGTATTTTGATTTTCAATGAATTTTGATAACTGAACACAACAGCTAAATCCATCATATTTCCTATACTAGTTGTTAGCGTGGGGCAAAACTTTATAAAAAGAAAACAAATTCTAATGATTTTCTGATAATTACATAATGAGTTGTTACTCTTAATCAGATTTTGGTGTATTACAAATGTTTCATTACCAAAAAAAGTAAAAATATGCGACAACCTTTGTTGACTGCCCGAACGATTTAGCTGCTGTGGGTGTATGTTTCGTTGCCTGGCAACCTATCTTTTAGCTTGTGGTTCCTCTTGAGGCCAAAATTATTATCCAATTTAAACTACCGTCTGATTATGTCACCGTTACACCGTAAAGAAGGTTGTGTTCAAAATTGGACCAAAATTGACAGACAAAATGGCTACCGCTTGTACGCAAAAAGTGTAAAAATATGGTATGTTAAGTTTGTGAACACTGTAGAGGTCACAATTTTGAATCGAATTTGATGAAACTTGAAAGGCATGTCTATAATTCATAGATCTTTGTTCCTTTCGATATTTGCTCATATTGGATCGAAACATCCTGAATTATGGCCCATGAAGTTGATGAAACTTGACATATATGTTTATAACCCGAAGATCTTAGTTCCTTTCGATATTTGCACCCATCGGATCATAACTTCCTGAATTATGGCCCCTGTTTGTCCGAAAAATCATCCTTTTTAGATTGTGGTCCTTCTGAAGGTCAAAATTATTATCCGATTTAAAAAAAACGTTTGATTATATCACCGTTGCTTGGTAATGAAGGTTGAGCTGAAATTTCGTGAAAATTGGACCAAAATTGACCGACAAAATGGCCGTCATTTGTACGCGAATAGTTTAAAAATATGTTATATCAAAGTTGTGGACCCTCTAGAGGTCACAATTTTAATTTGATTTTGATAAAACTTAAAATACATGTTTATAACCTAAAGATCTTGATTCCTTTCCATATTTGCGCATATCGGATTGTAACTTCCTGAATTATTGCCCCTGATTGTCTGAAAAATGGCCTTTTATGGCTTTTGTTTCCCCTGGAGGTCACAATTACTATCCGATTTAAAAACCCATTTGATTATATCATCGTTACACCTTAATGAATGTTGAGTTTGGATTTCGTGAAAATCGGACCAAAATGGCTGGACATAATGGCCGCCGCTTGTACGTGAATAGTGTAACAATATTGTATACCAAGGTTGTGGACCTATAGAGGTCACAATTTTAATTTGATTTTGATGAAACTTGAAACAGTTTAACCCATTTTTTATGGTAGCGAAACAACTCGCATCACGCGCCTGACGGCAACGGCTTTAGCGAACCCAAGCGAGAAATCAATCAACTTACTTCTATTGTTTCTATTTCATTAATTAATGGTGATTGGGTAATAAAAGTAAAACCCGCGATGAAAAGGAATGTTTAATTCGCTAATCATCCAATAAAAAAGATATGTTTCAACACCGGATCTTTCAGTATTTACGTAACAGGTCAGAGGTGAAAATTCACACCGTGTCATTCAATTTGGCACTATTCCAATATTTTCACGCTGTCACTTACGGCTAATAATTATACGATATTAAGAGTGAAATAGAATCAGATTTTATGATTTACTGCCAGGTATATTGTGGAATATGATAATGTCGAAGAAATCAACTATTTATTATTTTTTTTGACGTTATGATGCGAAGAATGCGTATACTCGAGCCGAGATCAAGCGAGTCGCCGCCATCTTGGATTCGCTCGCTCAAACAGATGACAACACGAAACTTACGGTTAATAATTCTAGACTTGAAAGCTAAATTGAATCAAAACTTTTAGGGTTTAACACAAGCTAAATAGGGGAATATTACACTGTCGAAGATTTCAAATATATATTTTTATTTTCGACGCAGTGAAGCAAAGAAAACGACAATTCCCGTCATATATCCAAAGAAAGGCAGAAATGTTAAATGCCGTAGGCTATGACCGTTATTTGGGGTGATATTTCTTTTTAAAAGTTATATTTATATTTACTTAGAACACTGCTGCCAACACGAGGGATTATATTTTTGTTTTATTTTTTTTTTTTAAATCGTAAGGGATACTTTTTCACATTATTTTGCCAATATGATAGAGAAAAGTCATAATTTTAGTGGAACTGGCTTTTCAATATTATTTATAGTAATATACATGCTACTTTGTAAAATTGAATTTTATATCATTGGAAAGAACACGGCAATGTGAACATTTTTGTAACAGAGTATTTTTATGTATAAAAAATATTTTTTAAATTATTTGCAATTTTGTAGAGGGTATTAGGATTAACAATAATCCTCTAATTGGCTTAGGAGATGGGGCCCTGCTGGTTCAATGAGCTTAGGGTTAGGGCAGCTAATCTTTTAATTGGCTCAGGGTTAAATGGGTTAAGGTCTTGAGGCAAACAAGTATATTGATTTTCAATGAATTTTGATAATTGTACAGCGAAATCCATAATGTTTTGTATACTAAACGTTAGCATGGGGCAGAACTTTATAAAAAAAAAAAAAATAAATTCTAATGATTTTTGATAACTACTTATTATGTGACAACTCTTGTTGACTGCCCGGACAATTTAGCTGCTGATCGGCATATGTTTCCTTGCCTGGAAACTTATTTTTAATTTCGTTTTCGGGCAATTTTGATTAAAAGGTGAAAAAGGGTGTAAAAATAAGATTTAGAACCCATCCACTGTCTTCATATTTCAAAATATTTCTTCGTAACTTTCATAACCCATACAAAGAGAATGTATGTCAAAATTAGATTGTAACTTCAGCTTGCCGAGAAATAGGCAATTGTGCATGATTCACACTTCACGTTTTTTTGCCTTTAAAAGAATCAGTTATTATTCGATTTTCAATTTTCTTTCACCATTTGATGCCTAATGCCACTTTTGACTAAGTCAAACCATTTTAACACTTTCATTTTGGTAAAAACTGTATTCAAAATAGATATTTTATTCAAATGAGTCTGATTTGTAATGCTTTTAAAATTATGATATTTGATTCTAATCAATTGAACCAATACAATCATACATACCAAAAAATGGTACGGTTGCCAAGAAATAGACGGTTTTCTACGTAAGTTACTTTTCACGGTTTTTGGTCTATATATGTAGCAATTATTACTCGATTTACATAAAATTTTCACCATGTGATGCCTTATGCCATTTCTGATTTCATAAATCTAATTGAACATTATCACCGAGTAACATGGCACCGGTGAAACCCATCATAACTGCATCGCAGGTCTAGTTATACTAACTACTCAAAAGAAGTTAAGGTTCAAACCTTTTTTTCTACCAGGTAATTGTCTATGCACATATCAGATATATATATACATATATATATAATAATTGGCGGAAATCGTGTCAAAATTGGTTCACAATATCCTGACGACAAAACCTGTGTACGAGGCATATGTCATTTTCAAACAAAACAATTTTGACAGTCTCCTTAGAAACCGTAAACTGAAGCTCAAAACAAGGCTCCACAAAACTGTTTGCATCACCTACATGCAGTAGGGTACGACTTTTTGGAGTTGATTATGTCCTTGCACATGCACTATGCATTTTCCATGAACAGTTTTGGCATAAAAAAAAACCTCCCATGACCATGCTGCTCTGAGTTGAAAATCCGGATGCTATAAGTGTTCAGCTCATGATCACTACCAGTCTAGATGTAATTGGAATGGCGTCGATGTGCCTGACCCAATGGTTAAATGTCAGTTATGCTACCTACTATTATGGCCACATAGCCAAGAACTGTTAAACTCTTTCTAGTGGAAAAAAATCATTGCTCAAGTGTCAGATATGCGGTGAAAGTCATTCTGCAAATAAGTGTCCTAAATTAAACTAAAGTGCCCGAGCCTAATGCTCCACCCTCAGGCAGTACAGATGATAACCAGTGCGCTGCTGCGTGTGAAGATGCTATTATGTTTGATAAAAACTTCATCTTCTTACAAGTTATCATTGGTTTACCTTAAACCCCCGAAGCTTCATTAATGTTATGTCAAAAGATTTCTGTTTGAGTTTACCTCAGTGGGTTAGCCTTAATTTTTCACCTAGTACTGAAACTGTTTTGTTAGCCAGTGATTAGTCTATTTTAATTTATGGTACTGCTACTGTCAATACGATTTAAAAAAAGAAACATCTGATTATGTCACCTTTACACCGTAATGAAGGTTGAGTTCGAATTTTGTGTAAATCGGACCAAAATTGGCGGACAAAATGGCCACGAACAGTGTAAAAATATGGTATATCAAGGTCACAATTATTATCCGATTTAAAAAAAAAACGTCTGATTATGTCACATTTACACTGTAATGAAGGTTGAGTTCGAATTTCGTGTAAATAGGACCAAAATTGGCGGACAAAATGGCCACGAACAGTGTAAAAATATGGTATGTCAAGGTTTGTATTATTATTATTATTTATTATTTACATTTATATAGCGCTATCTTCCACAAAACGTGTTCAGATGCGCTGTACAATAAAACATGTAATAAAATAAATATACTTATACAAAAACTATAGAGGTAAAACATAACAGGGTAGCTTAAAATAAAATATGATATCACAAATGGGTTTTAAAAAAAATCATAAGTTAAAGGTTTTCTTAAACAAAAATGTTTTAAGAAGTGACTTAAAAGAGATTAAATCTGTGCAGCATCTTATATTAAAAGGTAAAGAATTCCATAATTTGGGTGCCTGGACGGTAAAAGATCGATCTCCGAAAGATGAAAGTCTTGCCGATTTATTTACAAGTAAAAAATGATCAGATGAAGAGCGGAGAGTGCGACTCGGTGTGTACATTTCTAAAAGTGAAGATAAATAAGAAGGTGACATATCATTTATACATTTAAAAGTTAAAAGGAGGATTTTAAATTCAATTCTAAAAATAATCGGTAACCAATGGAGTTTCTGTTAAATGGGGGTTATGTGGTCATCATATTTACTTCCGGTGATGAGCCTTTCTGCTGAATTTTGAACTTTTTGTAATTTGTTAGTGATGTGTAAAGGAGTGCCAACCAGTAAAGAGTTACACTGATCCAAGCGAGAGGTGATGAGAGAATGAACAAGAGTTTTGACAGATGAAGTGGGGAGATTCTTCCGGATGCGGGCTATTTGGCGAATATTAAAATAACATAATTTACAAGTATTATTTACATGAGGCTCCATGGTTACATATTTATCAAATATAACTCCAATATTTCTAGCAGACAGGACTGGTGATATTTCATGGGATCCTATAGATAAAGATACGTTGTGATTGACTTTGCTAATAAGATTATTTGAACCTAGCAGAATATATTCAGTTTTATCTTCATTCAATTTAAGAAAATTATTACTCATCCAACACCGAATTTCTTCAACACAACATTCGAGTTTGGCCTTACAGAAATTAAAACTATTATTTACAGTAGGTTTAAAAGACAAATATAGTTGAGTATCGTCTGCATACGAATGGAATTCCAGACCATGCCTGCGAACAATTTGGGATAGCGGAGTAGTATAAATGCTAAATAAAATTGGACCTAATTTAAAGAATTAGGACGGGGGTATTTTTAAATCATTTAACCTGCTTGCAACTGGACAATACGTCAAATATATGTGATCTGTCAAACTGAAAGTAGGCCTACCGGAAAGACTGATGGGGAAATAAAATACCAAGAATGAATGAATTGAGTTGTGCTGTATAATACAAATAGTAATAATTTAGACCTGTGTCACAAAATTGGCGTTTATAAATATTGATCAAATGTGAATAAATTTGTTATTGAAATTTGTTACCGATATTTTTTTCCAACTTCAACTTTCTGTCCCCCGCCTTTCGAAGAAAGTTAGGGGACTATTAAAATGGGTTCGTCCGTCTGTCTGTCCGTCTGTCTGTCCGTCACACTTTTTGGGACACAATAACTCTCTTCCTAATTGAGCTAGAATGTTCAAACTTGGTGTATGTGTTTATTAGGTCAATGCCTTGATGGAGTTCGAAGATGAGCATTTTCCGCTTAGGGTAAGCAGAGATAAGCAATTTGATTAGTTGATGCTTTGGGACACAATAACTTTAGTTCTAATTAAGTGAGATTGATGAAACTTGGTGTATAGTTTCATTGTAGTAATACCTTGACTAAGTTCGATAATGAGCATTTTCTGCTCAGGGTAAGCAGAGCTATACGCAATTTGATTGGTCGAGAATTTGGAACACAATAACTCTCCTTCTAATTGAGTTAAAATGTTCAAACTTGGTGTATATGCTTATTAGGTCAATGCCTTGATGGAGTTCGAAGATGAGCATTTTCCGCTTAGGGTAAGCAGAGATAAGTAATTTGATTGGTTGATGCTTTGGGACACAATAACTTTAGTTCTAATTAAGTGAAAGTGATGAAACTTGGTGTATAGTTTCATTATAGTAATACCTTGACTAAGATCGATAATGAGCATTTTCTGCTCAGGGTAAGCAGAGCGATACACAATTTGATTGGTCGAGACTTTGGAACACAATAACTCTCCTTCTAATTGAGTTAAAATGTTCAAACTTGGTGTATATGCTTATTAGGTCAATGCCTTGATGGAGTTCGAAGATGAGCATTTTCCGCTTAGGGTAAGTAGAGATAAGCAATTTGATTGATTGATGCTTTGGGACACGATAACTTTAGTTCTAATTAAGTGAGAGTGATGAAACTTGGTGTATAGTTTCATTACAGTAATACCTTGACTAAGTTCGATAATGAGCATTTTCTGCTCAGGGTAAGCAGAGCGATACGCAATTTGATTGGTCGAGACTTTGGAACACAATAACTCTCCTTCTAATTGAGTTAAAATGTTCAAACTTGGTGTATATGCTTATTAGATCAATGCCTTGATGGAGTTCGAAGATGAGCATTTTCCGCTTAGGGTAGGCAGAGATAAGCAATTTGATTGGTTGATGCTTTGAGACACAATAACTTTAGTTCTAATTAAGTGAGAGTGATGAAACTTGGTGTATAGTTTCATTACAGTAATACCTTGACTAAGATCGATAATGAGCATTTTCTGCTCAGGGTAAGCAGAGCGATAAGCAATTTGATTTGCCGAGACTTTGGAACACAATAACTCTCCTTCGAATTGAGTTAAAATGTTCAAAATTGGTGTGTATGCTTATTAGGTCAATGCCTTGATGGAGTTCGAAGATGAGCATTTTCTTCTTACGGTAGGCAGAGATAAGCAATTTTTGGACGACACTTTGTGTTCAGTTTGATTGGGCGATACGTTTGAAAAAAATAAATGTGCGATTAATTAATATGTGTCATCTATTTTTTTGGGGATTTCGCCGGGGGACATCAGCCTCACTGTTGGCTTGTTATTATTTACGATGACAGATTGTGACCTACTGGTTAAATATGATTTTTATACGCCCACATGGAAATGTGGTCGTATATTGCCGTCGCCCCCGTCCGTCCGTCCGTCTGTCCGTCCGTCCGTCCGTCCGTCCGTCCGTCCGTCCATCGTCCACAAATTCTTGTGAACGCTCTAGAGGCTAAAGTTAATATCCGATTGACTTGAAATTTATACACAGTGTTTAAGGTCGTAAGACGAAGAAGCCTATTGATTTTCAGCGATATCCGATAATTACTACCAGAGTTATGACCCTTGATCACTTGGAAAAATCTTGTGAACGCTCTAGAGACTATAGTTAATATCTGATTGACTTAAAATTTATACACAGTGTTTAAGGTCATGAGACGAAGAAGCCTATTGATTTTCAGCGATATCCGATAATTACTACCAGAGTTATGCCCCTTGATCACTTTGAAAAATCTTGTGAACGTTTTAGAGGCTAAAGTTAATATCCGATTGACTTTAAATTTATACACGGTGGTTAAGGGTGTGAGACGAAGAAGCCTATTGATTTTCAGCGATATCCGATAATTACTACCAGAGTTATGACCCTTGATCACTTTGAAAAATCTTGTGAACGCTCTAGAGGCTATAGTTAATATCCGATTGACTTTAAATTTATACAAAGTGTTTAAGGTCATGAGACGAAGAAGCCTATTGAATTTCGGTGATATCTGATAACTACTGCCAGAGTTATGACCCTTGATCACTTTGAAAAATCTTGTGAACGCTCTAGAGGCAAAAGTTAATATCCGATTGACTTTAAATTTATACATAGTGTGTAAGGTCATGATAGGAAGAAGCCTGTTGATTTTCAGCAATATCCGATAATTCCTGCCCGAGTTATGACCCTTGATCACTTTGAAAAATCTTGTGAATGCTCTAGAGGCTAAAGTTAATATCCGATTGAATTTAAATTTATACACGGTGTTTAAAGTCATGATACAAAGAAGCCTATTGATTTTCAGCATATCCGATAATTACTGCCAGAGTTATGACCCTTGATCACTTTGAAAAATCTAAAGTTAATATCCGATTGACTTTAAATTTATACACACTATTTACGGTCATGATACGAAGAATCCTATTTGATTTTCAGTGATAATTTCTGATAATTTCTGGCAGTTGATCACTTTGACAAAGGCCTTGAGACAAACCATCAAAACTATTCTAATCATTTCTGATAATTATTTAATGGGCTATTACTGGTAATAAGATTATCATGTGTTGTAAATGTTCTCCTTACTGATAAAAGAAACAATATGCGACAACCCTTGTTGACTGCCCGGACGACTTAGTTGTTGTGGGCGTATGTTTCGTTGCCTGGCAACCTATCTTAATAAATCTAAAGCTAGATCAGTAATTTTTAAATCAGTGGATAAAAGGTTGAATAAAACAGTATGGTCGATGGTATCAAATGCGGCAGACAGGTCAAGAAGTATTAAAAGAATGCAATTTTGTTGATCAATGGATATTAAGATATCGTTTTGAACTTTAAGTAGTGTTGTTTCTGTACTATGGTATTTACGATATGCGCTTTGATGAGTACTTGAAAGATTATTAGCAGATATATAGTCGATAAGTTGAGTTGCTATACATTTCTCGAGAACTTTTGAGATGAAACTTAAATTAGAAACAGGTCTATAATTTTTGTCTATATTCGGATCTAGGGAAGATTTCTTTATGAGGGGGGTAACAAGGGCATGTTTATAAATATCTGGAAAGCAACCAGTAGTAATTGACCCTATATAGGTAACAATTTTAATCTGATTTTGATGAAACTTGAAATGCTTGTTTATATCCCAAAGATCATGGTTCCTCTCGATATTTGTGCATATCAGATTGTAACTTCCTGAATTATGGCCCCTGCTTGTTGGAAAAATCACTTTCTATTTAGCTTGTTCTCTATCCATCTCTTGAAAATGTGCGCATATCCTGGACCTGCCTGGCAGTCGCTGGTACTTCTGTTGCTCGACATAATCGACGCACAATACAGGTTTATATTTCTCGGAAGCTGTAGGCATACGGTAGGCTGATTGTTGCAGGTGACATCCACCACCATTTTAACGTGTTCACAAAATCTAAATGGGTTCGTCCGTCAGTCTGTCCGTCACACTTTTTGGGACACAATAACTCTCTTCCTAATTGAGCTAGAATGTTCAAACTTGGTGTATGTGTTTATTAGGTCAATGCCTTGATGGAGTTCGAAGATGAGCATTTTCCGCTTAGGGTAAGCAGAGATAAGCAATTTGATTGGTTGATGCTTTGGGACACGATAACTTTAGTTCTAATTAAGTGAGAGTGATGAAACTTGGTGTATAGTTTCATTACAGTAATACCTCGACTAAGTTCGATAATGAGCATTTTCTGCTCAGGGTATGCAAAGCGATACGCAATTTGATTGGTCGAGACTTTGAAACACAATAACTCTCCTTCTAATTGATTTAAAATGTTCAAACTTGGTGTATATGCTTATTAGGTCAATGCCTTGATGGAGTTCGAAGATGAGTATTTTCCGCTTATGGTAAGCACAGATAAGCAATTTGATTGGTTGATACTTGATTGATGATTTTTATGCCAATACAATGACTGCATTCTCATTCAGTAATGGATTCAACAGTAACAGTGTATAGAAACGAGGGCCCTTTCCCTTGGCCAGAGGGACCCTTTTGGCAAGTGTCGGGGCCCTTTTGTCTGCCTTTAGGGTCCCCCTAACTAGGGTACATTTTCATTTTTCTCGTCGGTTTTAGCATTTTTCTTTATAAAACACTTTTGGATGACATTTCGTGTACAGTTTGATTGTTCGATACGTTTGAAAATAATGAATGTGCGATTAATTAATATGTGTCGTCGGTTTTAGCATTTTTCTTTATAAAACACTTTTGGATGACATTTCGTGTACAGTTTGATTGTTCGATACGTTTGAAAATAATGAATGTGCGATTAATTAATATGTGTCATCTATTTATTTTGGGATTTCGGCGGGGGACATCAGCCTCACTGTTGGCTTGTTCTGTTTATAATCCTATTGAATACTAGCTCGGGGAAGGCTAGTGTTGATAATTATTTTGATTTTGTTTTCTAAATTAAATGTTAAATAATCAATTGTAGTACACATTAGTGTGGATTTAGGCCATGGAGATTTGATATTTTCATAACAATTCAAATTGCGCAGTGTTACTTTAAAAAAAAAATAATTTTGTAAATATCACATAAAGATTAATCAGTAGCACATATTACGGAATAAATTTAACTCTGTATTTCAATCACAGAAAAAATCTATACAACACATCCCTTATCCCCCGCTTTGTTTGTGCAACCATATAATATAACAAGTAATAGCGTACTATAACCAGAAACTGAGTAGGACTTCATCTTGGAATTACAACGTCATATCTAAACTCGAAATCCTTCAATTGAGGTGCAATTGTCCAAGGAACCATCATGGCTAGTTTTATGTCAATCGTATATGATTTGATGGAGCCGTAAGCTTCTTTGAAAAGCGCCGCACACAAGCACAAAAAGAACAGGATCAGTACTACAGTAGCCCCAAGGGGCAGTTTTGAGTTACTGTTCTAAAATTAAGTAAAATGATATTGCATTTGCTATTTGCCACTGATTTCATTTACATCACAAAGTGTGCTGGAGAAAAACACAAAATATAGCTTATCTGATGCTTTTTATACGCCCACATTTTCATGTGGACGTATTAAGCCGTCGCCCCTGTTTGTCCGTCTGGACGTCCGTCCGTCCACAATTTGCTTGTGGACACTCTACAGGTCACAATTTTTATCCACTTTCAACGAAACTTGAATATAGGTTTATCTCCCTAATATCTCAGTTCCTTTCGATATTTGCTTGTATCGGACCGTAACTTCATTGATTATGGCCCTTGATTGTACGAAAAATCACGTTTTTAGCTTATGAACCCTATGGAGGTCACAATTTTGAGCCGATTTTGATGAAGAAACTTGACATGTGTGTTTATAACCCAAAGATCTTGGTTCCTTTTGATATTTGCGCCCATCGGATTGTAACTTCCTGAATTATGTCCCCTGATTGTCCGAAAAATCGCCCTTTTTAGCTTGTGGTCCCTCTGGAGGTCAAAATTATTGTCCGGTTTCGAAAACCGTTTGATTATATCACTGTTACTAAGTAATGAAGGTTGAGTTCGAATTTCGTGAAAATCGGACCAAAATTGACAGACAAAATTGCCGCTGTTTGTACGCGAATAGTGTGATAATATGTTATGTCAAGGTTGTGGACCCTATAGAGGTCACAATTTTAATTTGATTTTGATGAAACTTGACATGTATGTTTATAATCCATAGATCTTGGTTTCTTTCGATATTTGCACCCATCGGATTGTAACTTCCTGAATTATGGCCCCTGATTGTCCGACAAATCACCCTTTTTAGCTTGTGGTCCCTCTGGAGGTCAAAATTATTATCCGATTTAAAAAAACAGTTTGATTATATCACCATTACATGTTATTGAAGAATGAGTATGAATTTCGAACAGAAATTGAAAGACAAAATGGCCGCCGTTTGTACGCAAACAGTGTGAAAGTGTGTTAAATCAAGGTTGTGGACCCTATAGAGGTCACAATTTTAATTTGATTTTGATGAAACTTAAAATACATCTTTATAACCTAAAGATCTTGGTTCCATTGCATATTTGCGCATATCGGATCATAACTTCCTGAATTATGGCCCCTGATTGTACGAAAGATCACCTTTATTAGCTTGTGGTCCCTCTGGAGTTCGCAATTATTACCTGATTTAAAAGAACGTTTGATTATAAAAACCAAACAAATTCTAATGATTTTCTGATAATTACTTAATATGCGACAACTCTTGTTGACTGCACGGACGATTTAGCTGCTGTGTGGGCGGTTGTTCGTTGCCTGGCAACCCATTTTTAATCGTTAAATAGTTGGATTTTATGTACACAGTTGATATCTATGATTTATGTAAACCAAGAGAAATAACTATTATAGCCTGTTTTGAAAATTGCCCAAGAACCGATTTCATGTCGATAAAATTACCTTTCCAACCTTACCAAAAAACCTTTGTTCTACCATAGGTAGGGGTATCGGAAAAAATATGGACTTAAACCCTAGCCTATTTTTTAAACATCTTTACTGAGCGCCAAACAAACCGCATCACTTAGTTTTTCGTATAACAAAATGATCCTGTAAACATATCTTATTTAACGGTACAAAGTCCGAGGGGTCAAAACCAAAAGTATGACACAGATGTCAGTAGAGCGTTTTTCCTCCACTGACTCTTGCGCACGCTGTGCAGCGACGTAGCATGAAATTAACCATCTGTGTCGTACTTTTGCTTTTGACCCCTCAGACTTTGTACCGTTGATTACAGATTAAACATCCATAAGTGTACAAATGTGTTGTTATTGATGTGTTCCCATTTGAATATTGATCACAATAAGACGTAAAAGAAATAAGATATGTTTACAGGATCATTTTGTTATACGAAAAACTAAGTGATGCGTTTTCTATGGCGTTCAGTATATTTTTGAATATATATAGCAAGAATGGCCAACTCATTATATAAAACTCTTAACTAATATATTTTTAATGAGTTGTTAATTGTCCCCCGCCTTTCGAAGACCTTTGTGAGATGATTTTTTGTCCCCCGCCTTTCGAAGAAAGTTAGGGGACTATTAAAATGTGTTCGTCCGTCTGTCTGTCCGTCTGTCCGTCCGTCTGTCTGTCCGTCACACTTTTTGGACACAATAACTCTCTTCCTAATTGAGCTAGAATGTTCAAACTTGGTGTATGTGTTTATTAGGTCAATGCCTTGATGGAGTTCGAAGATGAGCATTTTCCGCTTAGGGTAAGCAGAGATAAGCAATTTGATTGATTGATGCTTTGGGACACGATAACTTTAGTTCTAATTAAGTGAGATTGATGAAACTTGGTGTATAGTTTCATTATAGTAATACCTTGACTAAGTTCGATAATGAGCATTTTCTGCTCAGGGTAAGCAGAGCTATACGCAATTTGATTGGTCGAGAATTTGGAACACAATAACTCTCCTTCTAATTGAGTTAAAATGTTCAAACTTGGTGTATATGCTTATTAGGTCAATGCCTTGATGGAGTTCGAAGATGAGCATTTTCCGCTTAGGGTAAGCAGAGATAAGCAATTTGATTGGTTGATGCTTTGGGACACAATAACTTTAGTTCTAATTAAGTAAAAGTGATGAAACTTGGTGTATAGTTTCATTATAGTAATACCTTGACTAAGTTCGATAATGAGGATTTTCTCCTCAGGGTAAGCATAGCGATACGCAATTTGATTGGTCGAGACTTTGGAACACAATAACTCTCCTTCTAATTGAGTTAAAATGTTCAAACTTGGTGTATATGCTTATTAGGTCAATGCCTTGATGTAGTTCGAAGATGAGCATTTTCCGCTTAGGGTAAGCGGAGATAAGCAATTTGATTGGTTGATGCTTTGGGACACGATAACTTTAGTTCTAATTAAGTGAGAGTGATGAAACTTGGTGTATAGTTTCATTACAGTAATACCTTGACTAAGTTCGATAATGAGCATTTTCTGCTCAGGGTAAGCAGAGCGATACGCAATTTGATTGGTCGAGACTTTGGAACACAATAACTCTCCTTTTAATTTAGTTAAAATGTTCAAACTTGGTGTATATGCTTATTAGGTCAATGCCTTGATAGATTTCGAAGATGAGCATTTACGCTTAGTGTAGGCAGAGATAAGCAATTTGATTGGTTGATGCTTTGAGAAACAATAACTTTAGTTCTAATTAAGTGAGAGTGATGAAACTTGGTGTATAGTTTCATTACAGTAATACCTTGACTAAGATCGATAATGAGCATTTTCTGCTCAGGGTAAGCAGAGCGATAAGCAATTTGATTTGCCGAGACTTTGGAACACAATAACTCTCCTTCTAATTGAGTTAAAATGTTCAAAATTGGTGTGTATGCTTATTAGGTCAATGCCTTGATGGATTTCGAAGATGAGCATTTTCCGCTTAGGGTAGGCAGAGATAAGCAATTTGATTGGTTGATGCTTTGAGAAACAATAACTTTAGTTCTAATTAAGTGAGAGTGATGAAACTTGGTGTATAGTTTCATTACAGTAATACCTTGACTAAGATCGATAATGAGCATTTTCTGCTCAGGGTAAGCAGAGCGATAAGCAATTTGATTTGCCGAGACTTTGGAACACAATAACTCTCCTTCGAATTGAGTTAAAATGTTCAAAATTGGTGTGTATGCTTATTAGGTCAATGCCTTGATGGAGTTCGAAGATGAGCATTTTCTTCTTACGGTAGGCAGAGAAAAGCAATTTTTGGACGACACTTCGTGTTCAGTTTGATTGGGCGATACGTTTGAAAAAAATAAATGTGCGATTAATTAATATGTGTCATCTATTTATTTGGGGATTTCGGCGGGGGACATCAGCCTCACTGTTGGCTTGTCTTAATCAGATTTTAGTTTATTATGAATGTTTCATTACTGACAATAGAAAAAAATATGTGACAACTCTTGTTGACTGCTCGAATGACTTAGCGGCTGTTTACGTATGTTTCGTTGCCTGGCAACCTATCTTTAGAACAGCCATTCATAACTGAGCTGTAAACTAAGTGGGTAAGATGCTATCTTGCTAGTCCGGATGTGCAATTTTCGATCCCTGCATTGGCTGAGAACGTTCATCCAGTTTTTCCCGCGGGGCTGTCTAGTTGTTCGGAGGGCATGGAAAACCGAGGTCCCGTGTACACATTAGCAGGCACGTTGAAGATCCCTTGCCAGTTGGAATTTGATATAAGATAGTAGCCTGTTTTGCCGCCTGTATGGCGTATCCTGTATGCCTGTCTGGCGTCTTTATTAGCTCGGTTTAGGAGCGGAACAGTAGGACGTTAAACCCAATTCATTTCATTTCTGAGCTGTAAAATTATAAATATCATTAGACAGCAATTATCTTGTTTTAGCCCTTATTCCTACATTTGTATTCTTATGTTTCAACAAAGTTAATATTGTAAGATTTGCAGTATTGGTTTCTTGACATATTCAGTGTAGTAACTTCATATAGACAATTGAATATATTATTTGTGTAGGAAGATGATTTAAAGTGGGTAGAAGAGAACATTCCATCATCAGTAGCTGATAAGTAAGTTCCTTATACATTTACTTGATTTACATCATTCTTTCACTTTGCAGAAGGGGCGTACCTTAAATTTAACCTCATACCTCTTCTGTTATTGCAAATTACCTTCCTATTTTCAGGGGCAAAAATGTGGAGGGGGTGGTGTGCATCCCTAGGATAAAAAAATAGTTGGTAGCAAAATCAGTGCAGTTGGTCACAAAAAAGGAGCAGTCAATATCAAAATATGTGCTCACGCAAAACTTTAGTATAAAATAACCTTGTCAACTTATCATGTTTGAAAAAATGTTGCTTCACTCTTATTCTGTTGTGAGTATATCTAAGAACCAAATTTCACCCAAGGAGAAAAATAGTCGGTCTCAGTGCAGTCGGTCACAAAATAGGAGCAGTCGAATCAAAATAAGTGCTCACTGCATGCATCATTCTACTCACGCAAAACTTTTAAAATAACCTTGTCGACCTATCATGTTTGAAAATGAAACAATGTTGTGTTTCACTCTTATGTTGGTCTTAAGAACAAAATAGTTGGTCTCAAAATAAGTGCAGTCACTGCAGTCGGTCTCAAAATTATGCATCGGCAACTTAATGAATTGATGATGTAAACAAACACTCCCAGAAAGATTCCAAATACTATGTATTTGCATGAATCTGTGAGCCTAAATTGCATAAGTCACACAAAACTATATATAGTATAAAATAATCGTGTCTGCTTGTCATGTTTGAAAAAATGTTTGTCACTCTTATTCTGTTTTATGTTGCAAAAAAAAAGAAAAAATAATTGGTCTCCAAAAAAAAGTAGGCATACTCACTGCAGTCGGTCTCAGACTGCTTAGGATAAGCGGAGATAAGCAATTTGATTGGTTGATGCTTTGAGACACGATAACTTTAGTTCTAATTAAGTGAGAGTGGTGTATAGTTTTTTTTACATCAATACCTTGACTGAGTTTGATAATGAGCATTTTCTACTCAGGGTAAGCAGAGTGATAAGCAATTTGATTGGCCGAAACTTTGGAACACAATAACTCGCCTTCTAATCGAGTTAAAATGTTCCAACTTGATTTATGTGTTTATTAAGTCATTGCTTTAATGGAGTTCAAAGATGAGCATTTTCTGCTTAGGGTAAGCGGAGATAATTTATTGAAATAAAATTAAACCATATGTTAGTCCCAAAATGAGCTAGTTTGTGTCGAGTGGACGTTAAACCCCACTTCTCTCTCTCTCTGATGGCCTAGTGGTAGGGTGCCCCACGTGCCAACTGAAAAGTTGTTCTTGACACGTTGATCCTGCACGTTTTTGTTGAATGACTTACTGCTGATTTCTAACAGTCTCGCGCACTCGTTGAGGCTATAAATAGCAACAGCATGCAGAAATGTTCAAAACACCAAACACTACTACAGCCGTAAAAAAATCTATTGTTGACGATTCTGAATAGCAATAATATTTAACTTTTTATACGTCCACATTCATAATGTGAACGTATTATGTCGTCGCCCCTCTCTGTGTGTGTGTGTGTGTGTGTGTGTGTGTGTGTGTGTGTGTCTATGGTTCGCCTACAGGGCGCAATTCTTCATGGATTTTCTTCAAACTTGGTATACTTATTCCTTATACCCCAAGGAAGATCCCTATTGTTTTTGGGGCATGCCCGACACCCAGGGGCCGAGCCACGCCCATTTCTAGTATTTGTTTGTTTGTCGTCTATAGGCCACATTTCTTAACTTATAATCTTGAAACTTTGCATACACATTCTTTGTACCCTAAGGAACATCCCTATCCTTTGTGGTGTATGCCCCACCCCCAGGGGCAGAGCCACGCCCATTTTCTTTTCGTGTGTCTTTGTGTCGCCTACAGGGCGCAATTCTTACTGGATTTTCTTCAAACATGGTATACGTATTCCTTATACCCTAAGGAAGATCTCTATTGTTTTTGGTGCATGCCCGACCCCCAGGGACAGCCACGCCCATTTCTAGTATGTATTTGTTTGTCGTCTACAGGCCACATTTCTTAACTTATAATTTTGAAACTTAGCATACACATTCTTTGTACCCTAATAATAATAATAGTGTATATTTATAATGCGCAAATTTCCATACAGGTATGCATGCTCAAAGCGCCAAACACTATGTACACTGTGTATCATTCACTATTTACACAACAGTATATTCGGTCAAATATTCACTATTTACACAACAGTATATTCGGTCAAATACAACTGTATTCACAATTAAACAGGTGAGTCTTTAATCTGGATTTGAATGATTCCAATGAAGGGGCACATTTTACACTTAATGGTAATGAATTCCATAAATTTGGAGCTGTGAACCGGAAAGATTTGTATCCGAAAGTTTGAAGGTTAAATTTGGGAACCCTAAGGAACATCCCTATCATTTGGGGTGCATGCCCAACCCCCTGGGACAGAGCCACACCCATTTTCTTATCGTGTGTCTTTGTGTCGCCTACAGGCTGCAATTCTTATTGGATTTTCTTTAAAACTTTGTATACTTACTCTTTATACTCTAAGGATGATCCCTATCGTTTGGGGTGCATGCCCAACCCCCAGGGGCAGAGCCACGCCCATTTTCTTTTTGTGTGTCTCTGTGTCGCCTAGAAGCCGCAATTCTAACTGGATTTTCTTAAAACTTTGTATACTTACCCTAAGGATAATCCGTATTGTTTTTTGGTGCATGCCCGACCCCCAATGGCAGAGCCACGCCCATTCCTTGTATTTATTTGTTTGTCGTCTACAAGCCACATTTCTTAACGTATCATCTTGAAACTTTGAATGATTATTCTTTGTACCCTAAGGAACATTTCAATCATATTCATTTAGGGTGGGGCACCCTACTAGTGGTGTAGAGTGCCACGCTTTGACCTCTAGCTGGCCAGTCACCTCTTGCTTGGGGCTGTGGTTTCGATCCCTGGTGTGAGCATATGTGGCATGGAGATAGGGGCGCCTTCTCAACCTCATAGGTTTCCTCCGGGCACTCCAGTTTCCTCCCACTGCTAAAGACCCTTACGCGCAGGCAAATTATTGAAATAGAATTAAAGAATATGTTAGTCCCGTAATGACCTAGTTTGTGTCGACTGTATGTTAACCCCATTTCTCTCTCCCGATAATTACTGCCAGAGTTAAGGCCCTTGATCACTTAAAAAAATCTTGTGGACGCTCTAGAGGCCAAAGTAAATATGCGATTGACTTTAAATTTGCACACAGTGTTAAGGGCCATGAGACAAAGAAGCCTATTGATTTCTAATAATTACTGATACTGTAAGAGTTATTCCACTTGGTTACTTTGAAAAATCTTGTGATGCTATAGAGGCCAAACTTATCATCCGCTTGACTTCAGATTAATACACAGAGTTTAAGGTGTTGAAACGAACAAGTAATTCGATTTTCAATGAATTTTGAAAAGTTAACAGCTAAATCCATGATATTACATGTTTCGTATACTAATTGTTAGAGTGGGGCAGATTCTAATGATTTTCTGATAATTACATAATGAGTTGTTACTCTTAATCAGATTTTAGTGTATTACAAATGTTTCATTACCGAAAAAAGTAAAAATATGCGACAACCCTTGTTGACTGCCCGGACGATTAAGCTGCTCTGGGCGTATGTTTTGTGCCTGGCAAACTATCTTTTTTATTAAACTGTTTCAATGGCATTTAGTAATTGAACTAGAGTATACAGGTCACAATTCTATGGAATACAATTACTGCTTATTACTGAGCGACGTTTCGACTAGGCTTCTCTAGTCGTTATCAAGCAATGATAAAATCTAAAAAGAGACAAGTCAATATATACATGTACAAAACAATACCTTCTTAATGCTGACAAACCAGAGATCTACAATTGCTCGTACCTAAAGGGAATCTAATTTAATTAAGGATTATAAATTGAAACGTTATTGACAACATTCAATAAGACCACTTAACTAAAAATAAAAACAAACTAACTAATTGATTAATGGTTAAAGATACATTATGGGAGATTTTGACAAGGAGTTAGCCATTCTTGCTATAAAAGTTCAAAAATAGATGTTGAAACAAGAATATATTGAAAATTTCAGTCAAATAACTTTATCCTGAACAAAGTTGTTACCACTATAATTTTTTACTAGAAATGGTAGTTAAAATCATCGACACCCTTTTCCCACTATGGCCGATTGTTGATTGACAGGCATAACTCCACCTACATAGTCTCGATCATCAAGTAATGTTTAAATGGTATCTAGTGAAGCTTGTGTATAGCCTCGGTCATCACTGTCTTTTATGAATAATTTCCGGAAGTATGATGACGTTAACGTCACGGAGAAACCCCACCCACGACGCCATAGTAATTATATCAGTCGACGAAATCCTGTTTTAATCCGAGCCCAATCCAAGCCATCCGTGGGTCTACAGAGTTCATTTTGGGCTTGTTGTTTAAATAAAGATCTAATTTATAATTTCTATGACATCTGAGGCTCAAAGAAAGACCGACAAAAGTCAGTTTTTGCTCTTCCATAATGTATGTTTAAGTGTTGTGGAGTATATACAATAATTAGTAGGTTTTAATAAGGACAAACGGTCAGAGAAAATGGAATTTGATCAAATTTTATCAACCACCCCTTTCACTGAAATAAACACAAATGATTAATGAATTGATTGTTGTGGAGTATTTACACGATTTGATCTGGTTTCAATAATGATAACATCCCGAGAGGATGAGATTTTTGTATTAGGACGGAAAATAATATATATATATGAGCATGTGGACCGTCTGTTGGTGTGTTCTCGAGACTCAGTCTTCTACAATACAGCTCTATATTTATCAAAACTACTTTCCCCACTTGGCACAACAGCATCGTTCTTCATCAAAGATTCAGGTGAATTCTGTGAGAAACTGCAGAATATTCAAAACCCCGGGAGGATGGTCTCATATGATGTTGTAGATTTGTTCACAAATGTAACCAGGGAAGAAGCTCTGAAGATTCTACGCAAGCGCATAGATAGTTTAGACAACCACTAGAGACTACCCTATCAACAGACAACATCATACTCCTGTTGAAACAATGCATCAATTCAACATATTTCTCCTGGGGAGACGAATTTTACGAACAGACCAATGGATTACCCATGGGAAGCCCCCTCTGTCCTTTAATTTCAGAAATATTTTTAACTGATTTAGAAGAGAAGGCGTTGCAAACGTCCACTATAACCCCATTATGCTTTTTTAGGCAAGTGGATGACACCTTTGTTATAATCAAACAACAAGATGATCCAGAAACACTGTTACAACACCTCAACAGGCAACACCCACGTATTAAATTCACAATGGAAACCGAAAATAATAAGCAACTACCCTTCATCGATGTTTGTGTATCTAAAACCAACAATTTGATCTGTACCAGTGTCTACAGGAAACCAACCCACACCGACCAATATATTCACTTCAAATCCAACCACCCGAATAGCATTAAATCGGCCACAATTTCAACTCTGGTGAACCGTGCGAAAAAGATATGTGATCCTGAGAGCCTCTCCAAGGAAATTGATCATCTCAAACGGCTATCCAGAGAAGTTTGTGACAAACACCATTAAAAAGACCCTGTCGGCAAGTGCAGCTAAACCAAAACTCCCCGACTGCCCCAGTCAGAATCTTCCTTCCATTCAACGGCCAAGTCTCCTACCAAATCAAACGGCTACTAATGCAACAGCCAGAAATAGATGTAACTTTCACAAAAAGCAACAGCACCAAAGATATATTAAGAGCTAATGGTAAACTAAATCCAACACAACCGCCACAACCAAAGGGATGTGTTTATCAGATAGTATGCAATTGTGGAATTTCTTACATCGGTGAGACAAAGAGACCATTGAATAAAAGGATCGATGACCACAAGTCGAAAGCAGCAACCAACAACTCCGCTGTAGCTGAACACTTGAACTCCAACCCTTGCCACAGAGTCCAATGGTCCAACGTAAAATCGCTATGCAAGAACATCAACAACAAGAGAGCGCGCCGATTGCATGAAGCCATTCAAATACGACGACACAAACCCAAGATGAACAGAGATCAAGGATTGTTCCTCCCCAGGGCGTATGACACTCTTATCGCATAATTGAGGGCTAAGCATTTACTATTTTATTTCAATCATACTCAATACTTAACAATATTCAAGTTCAAAAATAAATTTTTAAGTCTGTAATAACACTACAATTTGCAAAAATAAAAATCAATAATTGACAACTATTTTTACTTTTATTATTATTTTTATATTTATTTTTATTTTATATTATTTTATTTTTTGCTTTTCAGGCTTGCTGTTATTGTAATTTAAGCACTTAATAGTTCTAATCCTGCCTTCCTTCATCACTATAACATCCAGTGGAAGTACTACTCACCATTTTTAAATAGTCAGCCTTCATTGATCATATATAAGTTATTGTTCTAAGAGTTTTTCGTATATTTGTATAATCACTCGCATCAACATGCACATATATATATATTATTTTCCGTCCTAATACAAAAATCTCATCCTCTCGGGATGTTGTCATTATTGAAACCAGATCAAATCGTTGTAAATACTCCACAACAATCAATTCATTAATCATTTGTGTTTATTTCAGTGAAAGGGGTGGTTGATAAATTTTGATCAAATTCCTTTTTCTCTGACCGTTTGTCCTTATTAAAACCTACTAATTATTGTATATACTCCACAACACTTAACCATTAATCAATTAGTTAGTTTGTTTTTATTTTTAGTTAAGTGGTCTTATTGAATGTTGTCAATAACGTTTGAATTTATAATCCTTAATTAAATTAGATTCCCTTTAGGTACGAGCAATTGTAGATCTCTGGTTTGTCAGCATTAAGAAAGTATTGTTGTGTACATGTATATATTGACTTGTCTCTTTTTTTGATTTTATCATTGCTTGATAACGACTAGAGAAGCCTAGTCGAAACGTCGCACATATATTAAATAAACAAAATAATACTAAGGAAAAGTAAAGTTACAGTATACAAATGGAAAATGAAGCATTCAAATTATTGTTCAAAAGTTTGGGTAGAAAACAGGGTTTTTAGGTGTCGTTTGAATATAGCTAAGTTTGGACTATTTTGGACTTCCAGACGCAATTTGTTCCATTCTTTTGGTGCTGCGTATGCAAAAGTACTCTCACTAAATACAAGTTGGTTTTTATGATATGAATGTTATAGCGCTGAACATTCAGTTAGTCTGACTGCTCTGGGGGGCTTTACAATGTAGATATGTTATTGAAAAGATAGGCTGGCACTGCCAGGCAGGATACGCCCACATTTTTGAGAGATGGATAGAGAACAAGCAATACCGAAAGTGATTTTTCCTACATCATTAAGTCCTGTATTTCATACTGTATTGGGAGCAGCCATTTTGTTGGTCAGTTCCAGTCTGATATTCATGAAATTCGAAGCCGACAATGATTATGGTGGGACGGTACACAACCTAGAAATGTTACTTTTCGTCAAAATCAGATAAGAATTGTGACCTGTAGAGAGTCCACAACCATGATATACCATATTTTTATACGCCCACATTTTCATGTGGACGTATATTGTCGTCGCCCCTGTTCGTCCGTCCGTCCGTCCGTCCACAATTGTTTGTGAACAGTCTACAGGTCACAATTTTTATCCGATTTCAATGAAACTTAAAACATAGGTTTATCACCCTAAGATCTCGGTTCCTTTCGATATTGGCATGTATCGGACTGTAACTTCATGGGTTATGGCCCCTGATTGTACGAAAAATCACGTTTTTTAGCTTGTGAACAGTGTAGAGGTCACAATTTTGAACCGATTTGGATGAAACTTGAAATGCATGTTTATAACCGAAAGATCTTGGTTCCTTTCGATATTTGCGCCAATCGGATCGTAACTTCCTGAATTATGGCCCCTGATTGTCCGAAAAATCGCCCTTTTTAGCTTGTGATCCCTGTGGAGGTCACAATTGTTATCCGATTTAAAAAACCGTTTGATTATATCACCGTTCCATGGTTATGAAGGTTGAGTTCAAATTTCGTGAAAATCGAACCAAAATTGACGGACAAAATGGCTGCCGTTTGTACGCGAATATTGTGAAAATATGTTATATAAAGGTTGTGGACCTTATAGAGGTCACAATTTTGAACCGATTTTGATGAAACTTGACATGTATGTTTATAACCCAAAGATCTTGGTTCCTTTCGATATTTGCGCCCATTGGATCATAACTTCCTGAATTATGTCCCCGGATTGTCCGAAAAATCGCTTTTGTTCGCTTTTGGTACCTCTGGAGGTCAAAATTATTATCCGATTTAAAAAAACGTTTGACTATATCACCGTTACATGGTAATGAAGAGAGAGTTTGAATTTCGTGAAAATCGGACTTGAATTGACGGACAAAATGGCCGCCGTTTGTACACGAATAGTGTGAAAATATGTTATATCAAGGTTGTGGACCCTATAGAGGTCACAATTTTGAATCGATTTTGATGAAACTTGACAGGTATGTTTATAACCCAACGATCTTGGTTCCTTTCGATATTTGCGCCCATTGGGTCATTACTTCTTGAATTATGTCCCCTGATTGTACGAAAAATCACCCTTTTTAGCTTGTGGTGCCTCTGGAGGTCACAATTATTATCTGATTTAAAAAAAAAACCGTTTGATTATAAAAACCAAACAAATTCTAATGATTTTCTGATAATTCCTTAATATGCGACAACTCTTGTTGACTGCCCGGACGATTTGGCTGCTGTGTGGGCGTATGTTTCGTTGCCTGGTAACCTATTTTTACACTATTCGCGTACAAGCGGTGACCATTTCGTCCGGCAATTTTCGTACGATTTTCACGAAATTCGAACTCAACCTTCCTTACGGTGCAACAGTAATATAATCAGAGGTTTTTTTTAAATCAGATAATAATTGTTCGAGAAATAGACAGAGAACAAGCAATACCGAAAGTGATTTTTCCTACAATCAAAGGCCATAATTCATTAAGTTACAATTTGATATGCGCAAATATCGAAAAGAATAAAGATCTTTAGGTTATAAACAAGTTAGTGGAACTGCTATGGGGACCCCGTTTGCAGTTACGTATAGTAATATTTATATGACTTATTGGTTAAAAAAATATTGGAATCATTTACCAAATAGACCAGATGAACACTTTCGATTTGTTGCTGATATATGGGCTATTTCTTCGTCTACCCTCGAAGAATGTCATAATTTTTTAACAACCCTCAACCAACAGCACCCTAAAATCAAATTCACTATGAATATCAGTAATACTGAAGTCTCATTTTTAGACGTTAAAGTCATCAATCATAACAACAAACTGGAAACTAATTTATTCTGCAAAGAAACAGCCAGTCATCAATACCTCAAACCATCCAGCTGCCATCCTCATCATATCTTCAATTCAATAATTTACAGTGGAGCCATCCGCATTAAGCGTATTTGCAGCAAACCTGAATGGACCAGCTACCATTTAACTAAATTTGAAAACTACCTTAAACAATGCGGATATAAAATTAAAGCCATCAAAAAAGAATTTAACAAAGTCCATCAAAAAAGCAGAAATGAATTACTACAATACACTATTAAAGATTTTAATGTTAAGAAAGTTATACCTTGGGTAACTACCTATGACCCCCGTCAACCTAATTTACGTACCTTAGCTCAAGACACTTCAATTTTAGAGACTAGTGCCCGTATGTCTAAACTACTGAATAATTCTAAAATTGTAATTTCACAGAAAAAATGCAGGACCATTGGTCAGTTGATAGAAGTAAACACATTGAAAAAAACAGAAGTGCCTGTAATTAATAATAATTTTAATAGAGGATGCAAACCTTGCAACAGACCGAAATGCAAAGCATGTGCAACTATGGAAACCACCAATCATATTACTAGTATAGACCAAAAAAATTTTTATATTAAAGCTAATTGTTTAAATTGCCACAGTTCTTATGTAATATACTGTATAACTTGTCAATTTTGTAAAAAAACAATATGTAGGCCAAATGATCACTCCTTTTAGCACGAGACTTAACAGCCATAGAAGTAACATTAAACTAAAAAAAATTGGAAAATCCCCCCACATTGCCCCACATTTTAATACACTTGGTCACGAATCTTATGTTTGCACTGTACTCGATAAAATCCCTCAGAATGATAGAACTAAACTTAATATTGCTGAATCACTTTGGATCCACAGATTAAATACTGTATGGCCTTATGGTTTAAATGAAATGCCTGTAAATTAATTCTGATTTTTTTAACTTTACACCCTTTATAATTATTATGTCATCAATGTTATGACGTCATACTTACATTATGACATCACTTGTTACCATGACTAACCTTGAATTTCAACTGCATCATTTTTGTAACTTTTAATCTCTGAAGAAGTAGGTTTTTACCTACGAAACGTTAGATACTTTAAAAGATGGTTTTGTGATACCTTTGACTTTGTTTTTATCCACTCCTACTACTGGTGTCACTGTATCAAGTTTATTATGACTTTGATCCTGTCTATGTTTATGTTATTTAAATGGTTTTGGATTCCTCTCTCTTTATCATTCGTATTCACATGAAAATGTGGGCGTATAAAAATAGTTCTGAGTAAAATTGAAAATTGCAAATTGGTGACCTTTGACCTCTTCTTAAGTGACCTTTCCACCAAAAATTCCATGCTTAAGTTATATTTCCTGGTTCAGAGCACAGTCATCTATCAAATGCAACTGAAGTGGAACCTGCACTTTCCATGTTGAATAAACCGATTTTGGGGGGTACTATGGGTGGCTCCTCCTACCACACCCACTGATCTATATAATAACTGGATAGCTCATGACGCAATTAACAAATGACGTTGCTTGAAGCCACCGTCCGGCATCTTGCTCCTCCCAGAAGCACTCGTTGTCCTTTGTCTCCACTATAAGTACCTGCTTTGTTTACTAGTAAATTCGACGAAAACATTAACAACAGAACATTATATTTTGTTGACGACATTGTTGGTGCTTTATATAAAATAAATTCACAACATTGATTTTATTTTTAAAAGTGCACATTCTCATTATAAAATGTTTTGAAGCGAACCACACATTTGCCGTAAATCAGATTATAACTTTAACATACTGTTGAATTTATCAATTTCTATAGGCCTACACAATTGAAAATAATCAATGATAGAGTAAGGTTTGGAAAAAATAAAATCATCTGACTAAAAAAAAAAATTTAAGATGCCAACCCTTGTTTTTTTTTTTTAAATTATTGTTTTCATTATGGATTTTGAAAATGTTTGGAAATCAGCCAGTTGTATTCATCCAGAATTTTCTACTATATTTTAAATATTTATGAATACCAAGATTGTATCATGTCCTTTGGTAAAAAAAAAGGGCATAATATCTATTGACATGTAGGGTCCATGATAAAATAATAAAAGTATGAGCCGTATTTACACTACTGTTGTCTTTGCAATGGCGCATTACAATATTCAAATTTAAATACTGTTCAGCTATTTTTTTTTGTGTGTGCACATCTTTATCCTTAGAATATATGTAATTTTGATATTTTATAGCTTTTTTCTACATATATACATACATCTAAACCCCTATTCTACTTTCTTTTATACCTTTTAGGATCTTTGTATAACTTTCCCAATTTTCTTTTTCTACTATTCAGTATTTTAGAGAGAAAAGGGGTCAAGATATAAAGAACAGTTATTTTATGTTGTATTATATAATATTATTACCTTCATAGTCTGTAATTCTAGATCCTCTATATATAGGCCTATATCATGGTCCTTAAAAACACGGGGATGGGGAGGGGGTGGTCTAGAGAGCCGCGCTTCGACCTCTATTTGGCCGGTCACCTCTGGCTTGCGGCTGTGGTTTCGAGCCCTGGTGTGAGCGTATGTGGCATGGAGATAGGGGCGCTTTCTCAACCTCGTGGGTTTCCTCCGGGCACTCTGGTTTCCTCCCACAGCTAAAGACCCCTACGCGCAAGCGAATTATTAAAATAAAAATGAAACCATATGTTAGTCCCAAAATAACCTAGTGTGTGTCGAGTGGACGTTAAACCCCATTTCTCTCTCCTTAAAAACACTACTTATATTATAGGCCTATATCCCGTTTTCTCCTTTACAATTTACAATTATTCTGTGTTTTCAGTGTTAATTCCAAAGAGAATAGCACAAATTCGTCTTTTTTTTAAATATAGGATTACATTACATAACTTTATTTTACAAGCCTGTATCCCATATTCTTCTACACAATTTAAAATTCTGTATTTCAATGTTAATTAAATACAAAACAGTCCAAATTTATTCTTTAGAAATAGATAAAATCCTTATAGGGCATTTAGTAACTGTAATATGATAAATAACACAAATTAATATGGATAACAGTCAGTGAGTAATGACCGTATAATGACAAGAAATCAAATTAACAAGGTAACAAAAACAATAACTGATATGGATCATCAAAGATGTAGATTAATTAAGTTATGAATCCATCTAATGCACCGGTCAATAGGAATCTTGAACTACCCCCCCCCTCAAGCATCGACGGCTATTCGACGCCATGTCGGCGTCGAATCTTGACGTCAAAATAGAAAGCTAAATGTGAAAGAGATGTGAATCTTTGGTGAGAACAAAATTTGCCAAAGGTGAATCTTGAACAAAATAAAATATTGCTGAACACAAATAGACGTCGAATCTTCAACCAACACATTTTTCAGTAAATATTGTATTTTTAAAAATGTGGTTTTTTTTCTGAAAACGGACGAACCTCCATCTGTTTTCGTTGGCTGTCATACGGAAATTCCACCTGTATAATTGTAGACGCGATTGTCTTTATGATGTTTTCGGGGTAATCTGGATAATCGTAGCTACAAAATGGTGTATGATTTGGCGGTAAGCTAATTTATTTGTACATAAATTTGCTGATTTGTTTGATTGTGTGTCCGGTTGATATAGACTCCATTGTCCAAGTCTGAGCTTGCACGTATGTCTAGAATAATGAATGACAAGATAATCTGGTCTCAACTTACGCCTTACAGACCATGCTCAATCAGTCAATGTAAGTTAGTTCAAGCCGTTGATGTACCGTTTTTATGAAATTTGCGAATAAAAGTTAAAATAAAAATATATTATTAAAATAAGTACTTTTACAGTAGGGTGTACAGTCACGTGACTTTAAATGTTGTGTCTAAAACAGCCTAAACCTGCATACCCTTGCGCGCTTTCCTCATTTAATGATATTTCTGTTTAAAATAAACACATGTAAATTTTACATCGTTAAAAGCAGAATTGGATCAGGAGATGTCCTAAATTGATAATACATGTATTTCGAGTTGAACACAAATTTACGGCTCTCCGTGACGTCATGTTCGCTTCGAAGAAAACGGCCCGGTTTTTTCGGGGCGTGGCTTTTTTTAAATGTGTTTTTAAAAGTGCCATATTCAAATGATCTTTTATAGATATCAACACAATTTTATTTTCAATCTACAGATAAATAATTGAACTAAAAAATGTCTTTGCTCGAATGGCGAAAAAGATCGGTTCGTAAAAAAATATTTTTAAAATGCTGGTAAAAAAGGACGATAAATTTTCAAAGGTAAAAAATACCATCAAGGGTGAATGCTTGGGGTAGGTAGTTCAAGATGACTATTGCGTGAATCTTGAACTAATTTTTATTTTTGGACCTGCGTTAAAAAGTGAATCTTCAGTGAATGTGTCTTGGCTTCAAGTACATTGCGGGGTGAATCTTGACCCTAAAATATTGAGCTAAATGACAATCCGGGGTGAACGCTTGAGGGGGGGTAGTTCAAGATTCCTATTGACCGGTGCATAAGGACTTACACCATTTTTTCTTTTACTTTTCTGTAATTTAACAGTTAATTTTGGAGGGGAAAAAACTCTTGTATTGTCCAGTTATTTTTTTTTTTCTTTCGTCTTGTCAGTATAATCTGTAATTTTAGAGTCTTTATTTTTTTTTTTTTTAAAAAAACCTGGGCTATTCACATATAGGCATATATTTTTGTCTGATTTCTAGTAATTTTAGAAACGTAGAATTATTTTTCTTTATTCGGTCTATATATGAATAAACACCAGTCTAGTGCATAGGCCTGTCTTTTTTTCTTTAAAAATAAATTACTTATATTATAGGCCTATGTCATTTTTTTAAAAATTACTTATATTATAAATTATAGGCCTGTATCATTTTTTTAAAAAAATACTTAAGACTTTTGACCTATATCCTATTTTTTAAAACAAATAAATACTTATATTATAGTCCTATATCACATTCACATTCTTGCCTTTACTATTTATAATGTTGTTTTTCAATGGTAATTTCAGAGAGAATAAAAGCACAAATTTATTTGCAATAAACAATAGTATTACATTATATCACTATTTTTGGGGGGCCTACATGTATATCAAAATTTTAAATTCGGTATTTTCACTGTTTATTAAAAAAAAAATATTCAAAATTTATATTTTCATCAATATACAGGCCCACATTATATACCATTTTCGTCTTTACTTTTCTGTAATTTCACAGATAATTTTAAAGGGGGGGAAAACTAAGTTTTGATGTTAGTTAGTTATTTCATTGGCATTTTGGACAGAATAATTTGTAATTTTAAAGTCTTTATTTTAAAAATTATAGGCTATACACATAATAAAAGAATTATAGGCCCATGTGTTTATGATATGTGTCTATCTTCTTTTATAACTTCTTTTTTTCGCTGATGTTTAAACAAACAAAAAGGGAAAAAAATAAAAATGAATGAAATATAATCAATATACATACATATAACTGGTAACAAGAAAAAAATTTTTTTTTTCTATTTTGTATTCTCTAATATTTTTTAAAAGTTTAAGGATAGCCTACATGAGGTAATTGTATGATAAAAAAAAAACTTCCATAGCTTTGGCAGGCCTACATCCTATTTTCTTCTTAAAAGAATCTTACTTATTTCATAGTCCTACCTATATCACATTTTTCTTTTCTACACTTTACAATTTTGTATTTTCACTGTTTATTCACTCATCACTGTCCAAATTTATTCTTTAAAAATACAAATAGGCCTATATTATTATAGATTATTCTTTAATTTCACAGTTAATTCTAGAGGAAAAAATCACAGCCCGGATGTAGTGATTATTATTATTATTTTTATACGCCCACATTTTCATGTGGACGTATCATGTCGTCGCCCCTGTCCGTCCGGACGTCCGTCCGTCCACAATTTGTTTGTAGACTCTCTACAGGTCACAATTCTTATCCGATTTTGACGAAACTTGAAATATAGGTTTATCCCCAAAAGATCTCGGCTGCTTTCGATATTGGCATGTATCGGATCAAAACTTCATGGATTGTACGAAAAATCACGTTTTTAGCTTGTGGACCCTATAGAGGTCACAATTTTGAACCGATTTTGATGAAACTTGACATGCATGTTTGTAACCCTAAGATCTTGGTTCCTTTCGATATTTGCGGCTATCGGAATGTAATTTCCTGAATTATGGCCCCTGATTGTCCGAAAAATCACCCTTTTTAGCTTGTGGTCCCTCTGGAGGTCACAATTATTATTCGATTTAAAAAAACGTTTGACTATATCACCGTTACACCCTAAATTGTCGGACGAAATGGTCATCGTTTGTACGCGAATAGTGTAAAAATATGGTATATCATGGTTGTGGACTCTCTACAGGTCACAATTCTTATCCGATTTTGATGAAAAGTCACATTTCTAGTTTGTGTACCGTCACACAATAATCATTGTCGGTTTCGAATTTTATTAATATCAGACTGGAACTGACCAACTAAATGGCTGCTCCCAATACAGTATGAAATACAGGACTTAAAGATGTAGGAAAAATCACTTTCGGTATTGTTTGTTCTCTGTCCATCTCTCGAAAATGTGGGCGTATCCTGCCTGGCAGTGCCAGCCTATCTTTTTTTTTTTAAAAAGGCTATTCATAAATATACTGTTCAAAAAAAGAAACGCACAACCCATTTTTCATCAATTTTTTGTTTGAACGAGGTCGTTGTTTCGGTAAATCTTACTTGTTTTCAATGCCATTATGTAAGGATAAAAGAAATTCATTATTGATTTTAAAGGTAGGGTCACTAATTGTGACTGGTCATCCTTTTTGTCGAAATTTGTTATCTCTTGATTGCACCAAGAAACATGAATTTAACAACTTCGCGAGTTTTTCGCATGGAACCTAGATCTAAGGTCTTTAAAATCCCAGGGTTCTCGGTTTCCAAATCAGATGCACATGTAAACACTCAACGAACCAAATGATGCCACATCTGAACGAAGACCAACACAACACAGGTATTGGACGATTACAAGCAGGTGAATCCAAGACAGATGTAGCCAGGCTGCTGAATGTTTCTCTTGGTTCCATTTCTCGCCTTTGGGATGGGTACCGACAACAAAGTTCAACATGTTGCCGCCCTAGCTCAGGCCAAACAAGAGTTACCCCACCTGTCCTGGATCGTCACTTCCGGTTACGTCATTGGCGTAAATGGTTTTCAACATCGACCTCTACTGCAGCAGCAATTCCCGGACGGTGCAGAATCTCGTACCAGACAGTAGGTAAACGCCTACGTGAAACCGAATAACTAGGCAGACGCCCCTGTTAGACCTTCTGTTTTAAAATACGCAAACACCTTGAAATCCAACTTTAATGGATCAGGCACTGACGGTATGGACACAGCAACACTGGAGAGCAGTTTGGTTCAGCGATGTGTCGCGGTTCTTGTTGCAACAAGGCGATGGTAGAGCGAGGATATACCGACTACGAAATGTAACTTTGCGTTTCTTTTTTGGGAGAGTATATGTATCCAATTTCTTTTTTGCTCTCACTCTTTAAATCAAAGTTAATAGCAAATGAATAAATATAAAAAGGATAAAATATATATAACAAAAAAAAACCAAGGAAAAAAAAGAAAAGACTATATTAAAATACATAAATATGATTATGACTCTTGTAGTTAACCTTATGATAGGCCTATAAATAGCTGCATGTGTTTGGCCTTTAATGCTTAATCTATAAATCTGATCTGTATTTATTTGCTTTTGTTTTGAAACGTGAATTCACCACATCCCTTCCTTTATAATGTGAAAAGTTTCATTAAAATAATAGGCCTGATTTACGTCTATTTACCATGCAACCATGATTATGATGAATGTAAAGAAAGACCAAGGTATGCCCACATAAAACAGTAATTTCACGTTATACATTATTTTATTTTCATAAACTGTCGGCACATTTCATTCAGGACAACTTGTTATTAATTTTGAAAAGTTAGGGATTATTTTAAAAACTTATAACGGTATTAATATTATCGAAGTTTACTTGAGGTAAATAACATTACGTCAACGGTAGAAACAAATGTTTTGCGAGGTTAAACATGGCGGAATTGGTACTTCTGGTGACTTCACACTTCTCAGCCAATGAGCTATCCAGTTATTATATAGATCAGTGACCACACCCACCACTGGTGCAACTGGACATACAAATTGGTTTTTATAAGCCCCCGTCCGTCCACAATTGTTTGTGAACAGTCTAGAGGTCACAATTTTTATCCGATTTCAATGAAACTTAAAATAGGTTTATCACCCCAAGATCTCGGTTCCTTTCGATATTGGCATGTATCGGACTGTAACTTCATGGATTATGCCCCCTGATTGTACGAAAAATCACGTTTTTAGCTTGTGGACCCTATAGAGGTCACAATTTTGAACCGATTTTGATGAAACTTGACATGCATGTTTGGAACCCAAAGATCTTGGTTCCTTTCGATAGTTGCGCATATCGGATCATAACTTCCTGAATTATGGCCCCTGATTGTCCGTAAAATCACCCTTTTCAGCTTGTGGTCCCTCTGGAGGTCACAATTATTATCCGATTTAAAAAACCGTTTGATTATATCACCGTTACACCCTAAGGAAAATTGAATTCGAATTTCGGGAAAATCGGACCAAAATTGCCATACAAAATGGCCGCTGTTTGTACGTGAATACTGTTAAAAAATGGTATATCAAGGTTGTGGACCCTGTGGAGGTCACAATTTTAATTCGATTTTGATGAAACTTGAAATGCATGGTTATAACCCAAAGATCTTGGTTCCTTTCGATATTTGCGCATATCGGATCGTAACTTCCTGCATTATGGCCCCTGATTGTTCGAAAAATCGCCTATGGTCCCTCTGGAGGTCACAATTATTATCCGATTTAAAAAAACGTTTGATTATATTACCGTTACACCGTAAGGAAGGATGAGTTTGAATTTCGGGAAAATCGGACCAAAATTGACAGACAAAATGGTATATCATGGTTGTGGACCCTGTATAGGTCACAATTTTAATTTGATTTTGATGAGGAAGGTTGAGTTCTAATTTCGTGAAAATCGTACCAAAATTGCCTGACGAAATGGTCGCCGTTTGTACGTGAATATTGTAAAAATATGGTATATCATGGTTGTGAACTCTCTACAGGTCACAATTCTTATCCGATTTTGATGAAAAGTCACATTTCTAGGTTGTGTACCGTCACACCATAATCATTTTCGGCTTCGAATTTCATGAATATCAGACTGGAACTGACCGACTAAATGGCTGCTCCCAATACAGTATGAAATACAGAACTTAATGATGTAGGAAAAATCACTTTCGGTATTGCTTGTTCTCTATCCATCTCTCGAAAATGTGGGCGTATCCTGCCTGGCAGTGCCAGCCTATCTTTTAGCTTGTGGTCCTTCTTGAGGCCAAAATTATTATCCGATTTGAAAAACCGTCTGATTATATCACCGTTACACCGTTAAGATGGTTGTGTCTGAATTTCGTGAAAATTGGACCAAAATTGACGGACAAAACGGCCGCCGTTTGTACTCGAAAAGTGTAAAAAAAATGGTATGTCAAGGTTGTGAACATTGTAGAGGTCACAATTTTGAACCGAATTTGATGAAACTAGAAATGCATGTCTATAACCCAAAGATCTTGGTTCCTTTCAATATTTGCGCATATCGGATTGTAACATCCTGAATTATGGCCCCTGATTGTACGAAAAATCACGCTTTTAGCTTGTGGATATTATAGAGGTCACAACTTTGAACCGATTTTGATGAAACTTGACATGTATGTTTATAACCCAAAGATCTTAGTTCTTTTGATATTTGCGCCCATCGGATCTTAACTTCCTGAATTATGGCCCCTGTTTGTCCGAAAAATCACCCTTTTTAGATTGTGGTCCTTCTGAAGGTCAAAATTATTATCCGATTTAAAAAAACGTTTGATGATATCACCGTTGCTTGGTAATGAAGGTTGAGTCCGAATTTCATGAAAATCAGACTAAAATTGACGGACAAAATGGCCGTCGTTTGTAAAGATATGTTATATCAAGGTTATGGACCCAATAGAGGTCACAATTTTAATTTGATTTTGATAAAACTTAAAATACATTTTTATAACCTAAAGATCTTGGTTACATATTTGCGCATATCGGATTATAACTTCCTGAATTATGGCCCCTGATTGTCCGAAAAATCGCCTTTTATTGCTTGTGGTCCCCCTGGAGGTCGCAATTATTATCCAATTTAAAAGAATTATTTGATTATATCACTGTTACACGGTAATGAAGTTTGAGTTTGAATTTCGTGAACAATGGACCAAAATTGCTGGACAAAATGGCCGCTGTTTGTACGCGAATAGTGTAACAATATTGTATATCAAGTGGACCTGTAGAGGTCACAATTTTAATTTTATTTTGATGAAACTTGAAATAGAGTTTAAGGTCTTGAGACCAACAAATATATTAATTTTCAATGAATTTTGATAATTGTACAGCTAAATCCATAATATTAAATGTTTCGTATACTAGACATTAGCATGGGCCAGAACTTTATAAAAAACCAAACAAATTCTAATGATTTTTGATAATTACTTAATATGCGACAACTCTTGTTGACTGCCCAGACGACTTAGCTGTTGTGGGCGTATGTTTCGTTGCCTGGCAACCTATCTTTTATAACTGAACAGCTAAATCCATGATATTAAATGTTTCATGTATATACTATTTGTTAGCGTGGGGTAAAACTTTATAAAGAGCAATCAAATTCTAATGATTTTCTGATAATTACATAATGAGTTACTCTTAATCAGTTTTTAGTGTATTACAAATGTTTCATTACCGAAAAAAGTAAAAATATGCAACAACCTTTGTTGACTGCTCAGACGATTTAGCTGCTGTGGGCGTATGTTTCGTTGCCTGGCAACCTATCTTTTATATTGACCGGGAAGGTGTTGTTTCGGATGGAACCCAGGCATGTGTCTGGTTTACGGGATTAATTAAATAATAGGTAGCAGTCATTCAAAGAATCTAACTACAGACATTTATGACTGTTGTATATTCCGTGCGACGGTATATAATTACAGGTGGCTGGAATTTTTGCGTTATATAACAATAGCAGGCAGTCATTCAAAGAATATAATCAAAATTGTAATGACTAGCATTTATGACTATATATTCCAAGCGACGGTGGCCTTATTCGTAGACTGAAACCCATCATAGGCCATTGTGTGTAATAGTATGCAAATAAGTTTGTTTATGCGTTAGCCAATAGCTACTGTAAATTTTCCCGCATTTATACGGCTTTAACCAATGAAAAATTATCGTTGTGTTTTACACGCGTTGAGATTTTTATAAAGAATAAAATGATGACCAAGCTGAATCAGTGAATATTTTCAAAATCTTTTTATACGCCCACATGGAAATGTGGTTGTATATTGCCGTCGCCCCCGTCCGTCCGTCCGTCTGTCGGTCGGTCCGTCCGTCCATCGTCCACAATTTCTTGTGAACGCTCTAGAGGCTAAAATTTATACACGGTGTTAAAGGTCGTGAGACGAAGAAGCCTATTGATTTTCAGCGATATCCAATAATTACTACCAGAGTTATGACCCTTGATCACTTTGAAAAATCTTGTGAACGCTCTAGAGGCTATAGTTAATATCCGATTGACTTTAAATTTATACACAGTGTTTAAGGTCGTGAGATGAAGAAGCCTATTGATTTTCGGTGATATCTGATAATTACTGCCAGAGTTATGACCCTTGATCACTTTGAAAAATCTTGTGAACGCTTTAGAAGCTAAAGTTAATATCCGATTGACTTTAAATTTATACACGGTGTTTAAGGTCGTGAGACGAAGAATCCTATTGAATTTCAGCGATATCTGATAATTACTGCCAGAGTTATGACCCTTGATCACTTTGAAAAATCTTGTGAACGCTTTAGAGGCTATAGTTAATATCCGATTGACTTTAAATTTATACACAGTGTTTGAGGGCATGAGACGAAGAAGCCTATTGATTTTCGGTGATATCCGATAATTACTACCAGAGTTATGACCCTTGATCACTTTGAAAAATCTTGTGAACGCTCTAGAGGCTAAAGTTAATATCCGATTGACTTTAAATTTATACACAGTGTGTAAGGTCATGATAGGAAGAAGCCTGTTGATTTTCAGCAATATCCGATAATTCCTGCCCGAGTTATGACCCTTGATCACTTTGAAAAAACTTGTGAACGCTCTAGAGGCTAAAGTTAATATCCGATTGAATTTAAATTTATACACAGTGTTTAAAGTCATGATACAAAGAAGCCTATTGATTTTCAGCGATATCCGATAATTACTACCAGAGTTATGACCCTTGATCACTTTGAAAAATCTTGTGAACGCTCTAGAGGCTATAGTTAATATCCGATTGACTTTAAATTTATACACAGTGTTTAAGGTCATGAGACGAAGAAGCCTATTGATATCCGATAATTACTACCAGAGTTATGACCCTTGATCACTTTGAAAAATCTTGTAAACGCTCTAGTTTTCTATTAATTGTAACCACATAAATCAAACATTCGCGGTTCATTTCTCGACAACATCTAAAAACTAAACCCCTTTCAAATCTAAATGGTAGTGTTCATTTCTAAAAACGTCCCGAGAAACTAAACGTTCGTAAAGTAGATGATCAAGGTCAAAACTAAACTGCATTTCTAAATCTACACGGTAGCACAAACTGGGTGGTTTTTGATGAATCTTGACAGCATTTAACACATTCTAGACGGCAATCTATTTACTGGATACAAGTATTAGATTCTAGACGGTAAGCGTAGTTTCTTTCCTTTTTCCGTAAAATCTGGACGATACCCTTGTGTATAGAGGTCACAATTTTGAATCAAATTTGATGAAATTTGAAATGCATGTTTATAACTCAAAGATCTTGGTTCCTTTCTATATTTGTGCATATCGGTTGTTACATCCTGAATTATGGCTCCTGATTGTACGAAAAACTGCTTTTTTTTAGCTTTTGGTCCCTCTGGATGTCAAAATTATTATCCGAATTAAAAAATCGTCTGATTATATAAATGTTACACCGTAAAGGAGGTTGATTTTGGATATCGTGAAAATCGGACCAAAATTGGCGGACAAAATGGCTGCCGCTTGTACATGAAAAGTGTAAAAGTATGGTATGTCAAGGTTGTGGACTCTGTAGACTTCACAATTTTGAACAGATTTGGATGAAACTTGACATGTATGTTCATAACCCAAATATCTTGGTTCCTTTCGATATTTGCGCCCATTGGATCGTAACTCTGTAGAGTTCACAATTTTGAACCGATTTGGATGAAACTTGACATGTATGTTTATAACCCAAAGATCATGGTTCCTTTCGATATTTGCGCACATTGGATCGTAACTCTGTAGAGTTCACAATTTTGAACCGATTTGGATGGAACTTGACATGTATGATTATAACCCAAAGATCTTGGTTCCTTTCGATATTTGCGCCCATTGGATCGTAACTTCCTGAATTATGGCCCCTGATTGTCCGAAAAATTGCCCTTTTTAGCTTGTGGTCCCTCTGGAGGTCAAAATTATTATCTGATTTAAGAAAACGTTTGATTATATCACCGTTACATGGTAATGCAAGTCGAGTTGAAATTTTGTGAAAATCAGACCAAAATTGACAGACAAAATGGCTGCCGTTTGTATGCGAAAAGTGTAACTATAGGGGTCAAAATTTCAATTCGATTTGGATGAAACTTGAAATGCATGTTTATAACCTAAAGATCTTGGTTCCTTGCCATATTGGATTGTAACTTCCTTAATTATGGCCCCTGATTGTCCGAAAAATCGTCCTTTATGGCTTGTGGTCCCCCTGTAGGGCCTAATTATTATCCGATTTGAAAAAACGTTTGATTAATTCACTGTTACACTGTAGTGAATGTTGTGTTGGAATTTCGGACAAAATGGCTGCCACTTGTACGCAAATAGTGTAACAATATTGTATACCGAGGTTGTGGACCCTGTAGAGGTCACACTTTTGATTTGATTTTGATGAAACTTGAAATGCATGTTTATAACCTAAAGATCTTGGTTCCTTTGCGATATCTCTGCATTAGTTGGGTACGAGACCTAAAATCCGTGACCAATTTGCGGGGAAGTTGTTTTGAAGGTGGTTGCGATTAAACTTGGGTGCCTCTCTCTAAAATGCTGGCGGAAGCCGCTACAGGGCCAAATTCAAAATGGTGGTCAGATGTGGTGTGAAAAAATAAAATTATGTTATATAGGCTTCTGATGTGTCTATTCGTATGTTTTAAGGGTCTCTGAATCGAAATATTGTAATCAAAAATCCAGCCAGCCACTAGTTTTGCCAATATGGCTGAAAAATCCAAGATGGCCACCATTTTTGTTCTGGAAAATAGTTTGGGGCAGGGCTGGATAGGGGCCAGGAACCGGTCCGGGCTCCTGTGTTAGAGCGGCTCCTTTTACTGACCGATGAGCCCGGACATTTTTGAAAAATGAACCCCTGTCAAATAATATATTTCATAAATCGATTAATCTAGGCATAAAACCTCGACCTGCAAGTAATTTACAACCATCAACCTGTGAAATTATCATATCGTCATATTACTAATTAACGTATTATCATTGTATCGTCAAGAGTGGAGAGAATTTAACTAGTTGAAAAATGGGACTTGTTGAGAAAATTTTGACCATTTCATTAACCAGTTAGGAATATTGAATCAGCAGGAATATTTTCATTGAAAAATGTCCCATCTTTGTTGCCGGGAGTGCTAGTTGATTCCTCCTGTGATGGAAGGCCACGAAAATGAAAATCATAAAAGCTGTTTTTTGAATTTTGGACTCTGCGTATCTTCACAAACAGGGTGCAGGTGAATTTGTGGGAGACATTGTCGGGTGAATGTGATGAAATTTTCGGTTGAAATTCGGAATCCCCATTGCAGGATTCCGAATTCTGACCCACACCCAGCACCCCCGGTCCAGAGAGTCTATTATACCAGCCCATTTCGGCCTCCAGTGATGGCGTGGCAGCCCGTTTAAGCCACCGGTCACATACAATATGATCATCATGGCTCCATGCAGTGCCGGATCTAATGTGGGCAAAGTGGGATAAACAGTGGCGACGCCAAGGGGGGGCATTTGCACTCCCCCGCCCCAAATCTTACCTGCCCTCTGTTCCCCCCCCCCCCAATAATTTTCGGAAAAAAAATGTCTGAAATGCTACCTGGCTGCATTCTATTTTACAAAATATAGTGGCGAAAATATTCATTCACTTTGAGTCACTCTTACTCCGCCCGCTCGACACTTTCTTCTCTGGTCGGATTTATCTCGACGATCAATGCCTGAAATACTGCCAGACTGCATTTCGGGCCGTCTACTTTTCAAATTTTCGTTGAGGTTCGCAAGTCCGTTCATTTCACAAAATATAGTGGAGAAAATATTCATTCACTTTGAGTCACTCACTCCGCCCGTTTGTCACTTTCTTCTCTGGTCGGATAAACTAGTAATTTGGCGACAGGCGGTATCTTTATCTCGACGATCAATGCCTGAAATACTGCCAGACTGCATTTCGGGCAGTCTGCTTTTCAAATTATTGGGGACTTCATTGAGTTTCATGTGACACTTTCCTCTCTGGGGTCGGAAAGACTAGTGATCAGGCCACAGGTGACATCCGATCAACTCTATTTATCTCTACGATCGGTGCCTGAATACTGTCAGGCAGCATTTCCAACAGTCTATTTTTCAAAATCCTCCACAAGGACTCGCTACTTAAGAGCTCACAAAGGTACTTTGTTGTGGTTCGCAAGTCCGTTCGTTTTCCATTTTGGTCTCTGATCGTATAAACTATCGATCAGGCTACGGACAGTATGTGGTCAGATTTATTTATCTCAACGATTGGTGCCTAACTGAATACGCTGTCGGAGAGCATTTCCAAGAGTCTATTTTTCAACGATCATTGCCTGAAATACTGCCAGGCTACATTTCCGGCAGCCTGTTTTTCAAAATTTTCTGGGGGAGACCCCTCCCCCCATAGTTATACTCGTGCCTTTGCCCCCTTAACCTTGGACTTTGCCCCAGCTTTGCACCTCCAACCACCGACGGCTGGCGCCGCCACTGGGGACAAATGTCCCGGGCCCTCCACATTTAGAGACCCCCTACAATTCTATGTCATACTAATATTTTTTCCCGGACGGAGTCCACCAGTTCCTGGGCTGAGGGGCGAGGATTGGGGCCCTCGGCAGTAAGGGATATTGGGGCCCGGACTGGCGGAAAACACCACAGGCACTGCGGTCATTACGAACAATTTGAACAAACAGCAATGGAGCCCCCGCACAGTTGGTATGTGTCGGACCCCCCCACAAGGTTAATCTGGCCCTGGCTACATGGTCGGTCCAATACCCCACTCTCCCATATAATGTTCAGCAAAAAATTTTTTTTTTTAGACGAATTGTACAGAATTATTTTTTTCATTTTTTGTCCAACTGGCCCTTCGAGTGATCGTCTGACCGGCCCTTCGGGTCAATCGCACCGACGGCCCAATCCGCCCCTGTTTTGGAGTCGATGTTTTCAATTTTGATGAATTTGTGTCGATAGATGGCAACCAGCACTAAAACTCACCGATATTTATCATCTGATATACTCTGTAGTCAACTGATTTTGATTTTTATACGCCCACATTTTCATGTGGACGTATATTGTCGTCGCCCCTGTTCGTCCGTCCGTCCACAATTGTTTGTGAACAGTCTACAAGTCACAATTTTTATCCGATTTCAATGAAACTTAAAACATAGGTTTATCACCCTAATATCTCGGTTCCTTTCGATATTGGCATGTATCGGACTGTAACTTCATGGGTTATGGCCCCTGATTGTACGAAAAATCACGTTTTTTAGCTTGTGAACAGTGTAGAGGTCACAATTTTGAACCGATTTGGATGAAACTTGAAATGCATGTTTATAACCCAAAGATCTTGGTTCCTTTCGATATTTGCGCCAATCGGATCATAACTTCCTGAATTATGGCCCCTGATTGTCCGAAAAATCGCCCTTTTTAGCTTGTGGTCCCTCTGGAGGTCAAAATTGTTATCCTATTTAAAAAAACGTTTGATTATATCACCGTTCCATGGTTATGAAGGTTGAGTTCGAATTTCGTGAAAATCGGACCAAAATTGACGGACAAAATGGCCGCCATTTGTACGCGAATAGTGCGAAAATATGTTATATCACGGTTGTGAACAGTGTAGAGGACACAATTTTGAACCGATTTGGATGAAACTTGAAATGCATGTTTATAACCCAAAGATCTTGGTTCCTTTCGATATTTGCGCCAGTCGGATCGTAACTTCCTGAATTATGGCCCCTGATTGTCCGAAAAATTGCCCTTTTTAGCTTGTGGTCCCTCTGGAGGTCAAAATTGTTATCCGATTTAAAAAACCGTTTGATTATATCACTGTTCCATGGTTATGAAGGTTGAGTTCGAATTTTGTGAAAATCGGACCAAAATTGACGGACAAAATGGTCGTCGTTTGTACGCGAATAGTGTGAAAATATGTTATATCAAGGTTGTGGACCTTATAGAGGTCACAATTTTGAACCAATTTTGATAAAACATGACATGTATGTTTATAACCCAAAGATCTTGGTTCCTTTCGATATTTGCGACCATCGGATCGTAACTTCCTGAATGATGGCCCCTGATTGTCCAAAAAATCGCCCTTTTTAGCTTGTGGTCCCTCTGGAGGTCAAAATTGTTATTCGATTTAAAAAAACGTTTGATTATATCACCATTCCATGGTTATGAAGGTTGAGTATGAATTTCGTGAAAATCGGACCAAAATTGACAGCCAAATTAGCGCCGTTTGTACGCGAATATTGTTAAAATATGTTATATAAAGGTTGTGGACCTTACAGAGGTCACAATTTTGAACCGATTTTGATGAAACTTGACATGTATGTTTATAATTCAAAGATTTTGGTTCCTTTCGATATTTGCGCCCATTGGATCATAACTTCCTGAATTATGTCCCCGGATTGTCCGAAAAATTGCTTTTGTTCGCTTTTGGTCCCTCTGGAGGTCAAAATTATTATCCGATTTAAAAAAACGTTTGACTATATCACCGTTACATGGTAATGAAGAGAGAGTTTGAATTTCGTGAAAATCGGACTAGAATTGACGGACAAAATGGCCGCCGTTTGTATACGAATAGTGTGAAAATATGTTATATCAAGGTTGTGGACCCTATAGAGGTCACAATTTTGAATTGATTTTGATGAAACTTGACAGGTATGTTTATAACCCAAAGATCTTGGTTCCTTTCGATATTTGCACCCATCGGGTCATTACTTCCTGAATTATGTCCCCTGATTGTCCGAAAAATTGCCCTTTTTAGCTTGTGGTCCCTCTGGAGGTCAAAATTGTTATCCGATTTAAAAAACCGTTTGATTATATCACCGTTCCATGGTTATGAAGGTTGAGTTCGAATTTTGTGAAAATCGGACCAAAATTGACGGACAAAATGGTCGTCGTTTGTACGCGAATAGTGTGAAAATATGTTATATCAAGGTTGTGGACCTTATAGAGGTCACAATTTTGAACCAATTTTGATAAAACATGACATGTATGTTTATAACCCAAAGATCTTGGTTCCTTTCGATATTTGCGACCATCGGATCGTAACTTCCTGAATGATGGCCCCTGATTGTCCAAAAAATCGCCCTTTTTAGCTTGTGGTCCCTCTGGAGGTCAAAATTGTTATTCGATTTAAAAAAACGTTTGATTATATCACCATTCCATGGTTATGAAGGTTGAGTATGAATTTCGTGAAAATCGGACCAAAATTGACAGCCAAATTAGCGCCGTTTGTACGCGAATATTGTTAAAATATGTTATATAAAGGTTGTGGACCTTACAGAGGTCACAATTTTGAACCGATTTTGATGAAACTTGACATGTATGTTTATAATTCAAAGATTTTGGTTCCTTTCGATATTTGCGCCCATTGGATCATAACTTCCTGAATTATGTCCCCGGATTGTCCGAAAAATTGCTTTTGTTCACTTTTGGTCCCTCTGGAGGTCAAAATTATTATCCGATTTAAAAAAACGTTTGACTATATCACCGTTACATGGTAATGAAGAGAGAGTTTGAATTTCGTGAAAATCGGACTAGAATTGACGGACAAAATGGCCGCCGTTTGTATACGAATAGTGTGAAAATATGTTATATCAAGGTTGTGGACCCTATAGAGGTCACAATTTTGAATTGATTTTGATGAAACTTGACAGGTATGTTTATAACCCAAAGATCTTGGTTCCTTTCGATATTTGCACCCATCGGGTCATTACTTCCTGAATTATGTCCCCTGATTGTACGAAAAATCACCCTTTTTAGCTTGTGGTGCCTCTGGAGGTCACAATTATTATCTGATTTAAAAAAAAATGTTTGATTATAAAAACCAAACAAATTTTAATGATTTTCTGATAATTCCTTAATATGCGACAACTCTTGTTGACTGCCCGGACGATTTGGCTGCTGTGTGGGCGTATGTTTCGTTGCCTGGCAACCTATTTTAATTTAATCTACGCTTAAAAATGGACCCATGTAATAGTTAATCACGCATGATAATCAGCATTACCGAGTTATCCAGTCAAAATCAAAGTTTTACTTATCAGAATCACAGTCATCCGATTTAAAAGATAGATCCAGTTTTGATTGTTCAAATTCAGTAGTTGAAGTTTCATCGTAATCGTCACCACTTGCACTATCACTGCAATGAACACGAAAGTCACTTAAACGTCCTGGTAATGCTGGGTTCACGTATCTAATTGAGCCGCACTGCCCATTACAATGTTTAATAAAACGCCTGATGAGCCACTATCTCGGTGAAAACATTAGCTTTTAAAATGTAGTTTTATTTTGCCATCTTTAATTTCAATTACATGCTTATATATATTACTGCTTGACTTTCTGCCTTAATTCAGAATATTTGGAAATTTCAGTTATAATATTATTATTTGTATGCATTCTATCTTACGATTGGATCAATTTTATAATTGTTTTTTATACGCCCACATCTTGTGGACGCTCTACAGGCCAAAGTGAATATCCGATTGACTTTAAATTTATACACAGTGTTTACGGTCATGAGACGAAGAAGCCTGTTGATTTTCAGCGATTTCAAATAATTACTTCCAGAGTTGTCTCCCTTGACCACTTCAAAAATCCCTTGTGATGCTATAGAGGCCAAACTTATCATCCGATTGACTTCAAATTGATACACAGAGTTTAAGGTGTTGAAACAAACAAGTATTTTGATTTTCAATGAATTTTGATAACTGAACTGCTAAATCCATGATATTAAATGTTTCCTATACTAATTGTTAGCGTATGGCAAAACTTTTATAAAAAGCAAACAAATTCTAATGATTTTCAGATAATTACATAATGAGTTGTTACTCCTAATCAGATTTTAGTGTATTACAAATGTTTCATTATCAAAAAAAGTAAAAATATGCGACAACCCTTGTTGACTGCCCGGACGATTTAGCTGCTGTGGGCATATGTGGCAACCTATCTTTTCAATTTGCATGTTGTAATGAGTTCTTAGGCTTCAACTGGCAAAATGAATGAAATTTGTTCCGACTGTAAAAATTACATACTTGGTGTCTGGAAGAAAACAAAACAATTGTACTGTATGAAACACTGTCATGTGAACCTATAGAATATTCTTTGTACAAGATATCTATATTATGAGATAAAAAAGTTGTGGGTAGCACAGAAATAATGTGTTCTATTGATCACCATGGTAACTGCCAGGCCCAAGTTATAAAACACATATACTACAACACTGTTATTTAATTTGCTACCGTTGTAAAATGTAAATATGTTCAGATGATTTATATAGAGGGGGTGGGGGGGAATTTTAAGGCCTGTCTGACACATTTATGGTTAGATTTTCGAAAAATACATTTTTCATGCATGCAATAATATTTTTGGTAAGTTTCAGCCATGTAACTGGTGACCATATAAAAGTCCCATTTTTAGGGGTGGGGATGGGATGGCCTAGTGGTCTACAGTTCTGCGCTTCGACCTCTAGCTGACCAGTCACCTCTGGCTTGCGGCTGTGGTTTCGAGCCCTGGTGTGAGCGTATGTGATATGGAGACAAGGGGTGCCTTCTAAACCTCGTGAGTTTCCTCCGGGCACTCCGGTTTCCTCCCACTACTAAAGACCCCTACGTGCAGGCGAATTATTGAAATAAAATGAAACCATATGTTAGTCCCAAAATGACCTAATATGTGTCGAGTGGACGTTAAATCTCATTTTTCTCTCTCTCTCCCATTTTTAGGGCATAGTCAGGACGATCTGACTTGAGAAAAGCCCCAACATTTTTGGTTAGGTTTTTGAAAAATATGCTTTCCAAGTATGGATCTTTGTTGTCCCCCGCCTTTCGAAGAAAGTTGGGGGACTATTAAAATGGGTTCGTCCGTCTGTCTGTCTGTCCGTCACACTTTTTGGGACACAATAACTTCCTAATTGAGCTAGAATGTTCAAACTTGGTGTATGTGTTTATTAGGACAATGCCTTGATGGAGTTCAAATATGAGCATTTTCCGCTTAGGGTAAGCAGAGATAAGCAATTTGATTGGTTGATGCTTTGGGACACGATAACTTTAGTTCTAATTAAGTGAGAGTGATGAAACTTAGTGTATAGTTTCATTACAGTAATACCTTGACTAAGTTCGATAATGAGCATTTTCCGCTCAGGGTAAGCAGAGCAATTTGATTGGTCGAGACTTTGGAACACAATAACTCTTCTTCTAATTGAGTAAAAATGTTCAAACTTGGTGTATATGCTTATAAGGTCAATGCCTTGATGGAGTTCGAAGATGAGCATTTTCCACTTAGGGTAAGCAGAGATAAGCAATTTGATTGGTTGATGGTTTGGGACACGATAACTTTAGTTCTAATTAAGTGAGAGTGATGAAACTTGGTGTATAGTTTCATTACAGTAATACCTTGACTAAGTTCGATAATGAGCATTTTCTGCTCAAGGTAAGCAGAGCGATACGCAATTTGGTTGGTCGACAGTAGTCGAGACTTTGGAACACAATAACTCTCCTTCTAATTGAGTTAAAATGTTCAAACTTGGTGTATATGCTTATTAGGTCAATGCCTTGATGGAGTTCGAAGATGAGCATTTTCCGCTTAGGGTAAGCAGAGATAAGCAATTTGATTGGTTGATACTTTGGGACAAGATAACTTAGGTTCATCTTGATTGATGATTTTTATGCCAATACATTGACTGCATTCACATTTAGTAATCGATTCGACAGTAACAGTGTATAGAAACGATTGACTTGGACACGAGGGCCCTTTCCCTTGGCCAGAGGGGCCCTTTTGTCTGCCTTTAGGGTTCCCCTAACTAGAGTACATTTTCATTTTTCTCGTCGGTTTTAGCATTTTTCTTTATAAAACACTTTTGGATGACACTTCGTGTACAGTTTGATTGCTCGATACATTGAAAAAAATAAATGTGCGATTAATTAATATGTGTCTTCTATTTATTTTGGGATTTCGGCGGGGGACATCAGCCTCACTGTTGGCTTGTTTCTGGTAAGTTTCAGTCATACTGATGACCATATAAAAAGGCTCATTTTTAGGGTGTGGTTGACATACTTTAGAACACTCTTACTTAGGGAAAGCCCCAAATATTTTGTTATATTTTTGAAAATTGTATTTACCAAATGTAGATCTTTGTTTCTGGTAAGTTTCAATCATGTAACTAATGACCATATTATTAACCCTGTCACGCGATATTGGGCGTGGTCTGACTTGGGGAAAGCCCCAGAAATTTTGGTTATATTTGTGAAATATTTACTCAGACTATGGATACCATTGTCCGTAGAAAGTTTCAGCTGTGTAACTTATGACCTAATTTTAGATCCCCAGGGGGCTACTTTAAGGTGCTGCTGCCTCAGCAGTACCCGATCTGACCAATTGATTTTTACTTGTACGGACACTTGCTACAAATTTGAGGGGTGAAACCTTTTGTAACTGATGACCATATTATCAATGTTTATTTTAAATCTTTATTGACTTATTCCCTGATGAAATCTTTGCAAATGGACATTTCATTTCAAACGCTATGAAGGTTATAAATGACAGTTTATTATGAGAAGTCTTTTTTATCCATTTTGTGTTCAAATAGAGAATCCTATTGAACATGCAACATATATTTAGCAGGCAATATCTATTGTTTATTTTTCAGAGCACTTCCAAGTTTACTGGATTCAGATGAAGAAATCATGACGGCTAAGTTTGAAATGTCAAAAATGGAGTAAATGTAATTATGCTATAGGAGTCATGTTTACAATTCTGTGATTTATTGTCATAATAAATATTGTATTATAAATACATAACAGGGTCTGTATTTGAAGGGAATCTTAAAGTCTGCATCATCATTTATATTTTTCAAACAATTTTTTTGAAAACTATGATCCTTAATTTCACCAAGGGGAGATAATTTAGAAAATTTCCAAGGACATCACTGAAGTCGCATTGGCAAGATCTACTAACGTTCTAAATTTCTGATAATTACTTGATCTCTTTTTATATGCCCATTTAAAAACGTTTGAATATGTCAAAATAACCATCTCTTGTTTGCAGATTGTGTAAATATATGGTATATTAAGGTTATGGACACTGTAGAGGTCACAATTTTGATGAAACATGATATATATCTTTATATTTGGTGTCGCAGCTCCATTGCTCGTGTTGGAAGAAAGTCTTTTTTTCTTGATTTGTAATCTTTTTGTCCACCGCCTTTCGAAGAAAGTTGTGGGCTTTTAAAATGGGTTTGTCTGTCTGGCGTCTGTCACACCTTTTGGGACACAATAACCCTCTTTCTAATTGAGCTAAACTGTTCAAACTTGGTGTAGGTGTTTATTAGGTCAATACCTTGATGGACTTCGCAGATGAGCATTTTCTACTTAGGATAAGCAGAGATAACCAGTTTGATTGGTTGATGCTTTAGGACACGATAATGTTAGTTCTAATTAAAGTTTAAAGCGATAATTTCATATTTTCAAAGAAAGTCAAAACATAATTATTTCTATGTCTTTTGCTCAATAGGTTGTCAACTCACTATTAAACAAACATAGGCATTATTCCCCACACTATTAAATCATTGACACAGGAAATAATAACACAATTACCTCCCTTGTTTTTTCTTTTCTCCCCCACAGTATAGCTAGCTATCTTCAAACGTTTGAATTTGAAGTTGAAAATGATATATTTGCCAATTTCTCCACTGGCAATAGTGAATTATTGGATGGATGGGATTTTTCTTTCACCAGTTAGGACTGTTCATAGATATCATCTATTTTAAAGCTTTATTTTAATACATTTTAAAAATATAACTTAAAAGTTTGAAATTGCAGCATTAGAGAGACATTCCTGAAGTGAAGTTATTTCAGGACACACTGTTCGGACTCAATCTGGATCAACATATTGAATCCCCAACACATAAGCTTGGTCATATCTTAGACTTAGTAATAACCCCAAACCCACAGCTCTCTCCAATTAACTTGAGGATTCATCCGCCGGTATTTTCTGATCACACTCCACTGACTTTTCAAGTAGACATGAAGAAACCAGCTGCTCCAAAAAAAACGGTAACCTTTAGGAAATTCAAGGATATAGATTTGGCATCTTTTAAGGAAGGTATTATGAGAAGTACATTGTTTAAGACACCTTCAGATGATATTCATGCTCTTGTAGAACAGTACAATACAACCCTAAGCAAGATTGTCGATAAACATGCTCCCTGAAAAAGTAGAGTTGAAACGTGAAAAAGCCCTAAGGCTTTTTTGCTATTTTACTTACAGACACGGGAGTTATATTTTCTGAATCCTTGAAGGATGGCCTAAAAATTGTTCAGAGCAGAATTTTGATTTAGTTCAATTGATTGTTGCCATTTTGAAGTGAATATGAAAAGTAGTAGCAATTTGAAGGGTCGAGACTTTGAAACACAATAACTCTCCTTCTAATTGAGCTAGAATTTAGAATGTTCAATCTTGGTGTAGACGTTCACTAGGTCAATGTCATGATTGAGTTCAAAGATGAGCATTTTCTGCCTAGGGCAAGCAGAGATAAGCATGCTGATTTGTTGATTCTTTAGGGCAAGATAACTTTGGTTATAATGAAGGGAGGGCAGTGAAACTCTTGTTAATCGAGAGTCCAATAGCTAGCCTGTTGTGTGAAATCGTTGTATCATTTTTTTTTTAAATATCCAGGGATAGCAGAAAAAAAGAGATCGAAATCCAAAAAGTCGCATTTTTACGATTTGGATCATTTTTAAAGGTTCTTTTCTCTTAAAGTCAACATAATATTTTTTGGGAACTTCTTCTACAAAGAGTCTTATCGGTAGTCTTTTATATGAAAACTTCGATCAACAGTCCAAAATATCAGGAGTAGAAGAATAAAAGGATCGAATATTGAAAACGGCACCCTTTTATTGTTAAGCGAAACATGCAGCGTGTGTGACTACAATCTGCACATTTAGTAATCGTATAGAGCTTATTCAACAGTATCGAATTCCAACTGCTTAGGGATATTTTACATGCACTCCAATGTGTACACGGGACCTTGGTTTTTCGTCCCATCCGAACGACTAGACAGCTGTCCTTGTCAGGCCTTCCATTCTGCCTCACTGACAAGAGGAAACCACGCCGGAAAATCGAGATGAACTTTCTCGGTGCAGATCTTTCAATTCAGGCCAAACGTTTATTGCATACGACGATTAAGCTGGTCAGTTGGAGTTTATTTTCAAAAGTTTTGTTATAATCGGTTGGTAATTAAAGTACCGTGCAAATTAAACTGTTAAAACAGAAAATTTCGCCCGGTTGAAATGTTTCTTGCTATAAGTCAGCAATTTGCCGATTTTAGGGAGGCTGAATGGTTAGCATGTGTGCGCTGTATCGTAACGTCTGTCATTGAGTCAACCGGGGTCGTTTCAATTTCCAGGTTGCACGTGACATGGAGTATGGTGTCCAACCGCGTGGGTTTTCTCCGTGTCCTTCAGGTTCCTCCCACGGCTAAAGCCCCGTACGCGCATATGTTAGTCCCGAAATGGCCTTGTTTGTGTCGAATGGACGTTAAGCCACATTTCTCTCTTTCTCTTTTATTTTTAAAGTTTTGTAATAATTGGTTGCAAATCAATGGTACTGTAAAAGTGATAAAACTTTATTATAACCGAAGTTATCGTGCCCTAAAGAATCAACAAATCAGCATGCATGCTTATCTCTGCTTACCCTAAGCAGAAAATGCTCATCTTTGCACTCAATATTGACATTGACCTAGTGAACGTCTACACCAAGATTGAACATTCCAGCTCAATTAGCAGGAGAGTTATTGTGTTTCAAAGTCTCGGCCCTTCAAATTGCTACTACTTTTCATATTCACTTCAAAATAGGAATCAGTAATTACTTGTCTAGTATCAAATTGAACCGGAAGTTATTACCAATTTGACAACTTCTTTAATAGTTGTGCGATTTTCGTGAAATTTAGAACCTTAGTAGATCTTGCCAATGTGACTTCAGTGATGTCCTTGGAAATTTTCTAAATTATCTGCCCTTGGTGAAATTAAGGATCAAAGTTTTCAAAAAAATCGTCGAAATATAGGTCAGAATGACCTAAAAAAAAAATTCGATACTAGACAAGTAATTACTGATTCCTATTCCTATCTTGTTTAAGATTTAAAATTATAAAATAACCATACTTGTAGCTCGAATTGAAAGGCGCAAAACTCTTTGTATTTCAACATTTAAAAAAAAAATCCAAAAGATAAAGTTTATTTAGCCTAGTGGAAAATTTAATAAAATTAAATAAATTGGGCACTAGAGTATTTTTTAAACAGAATGTTTAGCGTAATATAGTCGGAATGTGAGAATGAAATTCCAGGGGGGCGTGACATGTCCTCCACAGTTGTACGTAATACAAACACGTAGATAAAAAAGGTGCGAATCAAAGTCGTGTTTTGATATTCAATTATGAATATTTTAGAATCTGAAATCAACACATTTCTCAACGTCTTTAATTTAAATAAGAATTTGATTTGAGTACCTGTTTTACGTAGAGGAATCCACGTGAATTCGAGTCATGAATCTTCTTCGCTGAACTGACACTGACAGCCATTGAAGCAGATTCAGTTCGCTGAACTGACAGCCAAAGCAGATTCGGAATTCGGGAGAATTTCTTGTCATACCGATGTCGAAGAAATAAAACTATTTAATGTCAGGACCAAAACAATTTAAGAATTGTGTACATATGGATAATGGATTAGTTGCTGAAGCGAAAAGTATCGGAGAATGCGACAGCTATAGCCATTTTGTAAATCGTGCGTAATTCAGTACACGAGATATGATTGGACAATACATGAAAAATATGAAAATTTCAACCAATGAAAAAAATGATTACTAATACTAATGGGCACAGTACAATATTGCCCGTCTAACATTATTTTAGCAAATAGACTTAAGCACGTAGACGGGCGGTATCGTACTGTGCCCATTAGTATTAGTAATCATTTTGTGGTTAAAAGGCAAGCGCACGGTGGAGAAACAAGGCACCAACAGGACCACATGGCCCTTTCGCCAAAGTGGCGACTTTTTATCAAAAATTATCGCCACAGACGCTGAAAAATCGTCAGTGGCGAGCGGCTAGTGCTCACACTGAATTTTATTGGTCTTATTTAAAATTAAACTTTCATTTAACTATGAACAACCCTTAACGTGTCTCTTTAAAACAATGAAATACTCTAAAACAGTAGCTCAACCTTTTGACCTAAATTCATTAATTTACCATTTTGTTGTGAGCGACTTGTTATTCTTCCTATATGACATATTGCACGTGTCTGATTTCAAAGGGGGGTCGGTGGCTGAATGGTTAGCACGCGCGCCTGTCATTGAGTTAACTAGTGTGTTTTCGAATGCCCGGTTGTACGTGACAAGGAGTAAGGTCGCCTGTCCAACCTGCCATTTTTAGTTCTTTCCCGCCATTTTCATTTCATTTTCTTATCCGTTTCATTACAGTAATACAAGTTTCAGTTATTTCCCTTTAGTTTTCAGATTATTGATATGCCTGGGTGCAATGTTTCATACTATATTTAGACTTGTAACTTAGCGAGTTTTTGACCAATTTTGATAATTTTTTCTTCTTATCCTTTTATTTAGGATACTTGATACAATCGATGACACGTGACGATGAATATGAAAGCTTTCATATCTGCATGGGACAGTAGCAGATCTAGTTATTATTTTTTTTGTGTGTGTTTTCTGTAAATCGGATTTCTCAGGATCTATCCATAATATCTTTCTGAAATTTTGACCTACCCCCCCCAAAAATGGGGTGCGAACCTTGATTAAATATATTTTCAAAACGTTTTACGAATCCAAAATCACCGAATTTTACGAACGAAAAAACTGACAATGCATAGTCGTAACTTTGTTATTTTTTGACCGATTTTACTAATTCTTTTTTCTTTGAATACCTTGAAAAAAATCATTTTCATCTGCAGTTTCACATTTTCGAATTTCGAAAATTCGTCACTGTGATTTTGAACCGAAAGTTTAGACCAATTTGACAACTTCTTTAATAGTTGTTCGATTTTCATGAAATTTAATATATAAGTAGATCTTACCGATGTGACTTCAAAAATATAATTAGAAATTTTTTCTAAATTATCTCCCCTTGACGAAATTAAGGATCAAATTTTTCAAAAAAATCAAAGAAATATAGGTCAGAATGACCTAATTTTTATACGCCCACATTTTCATGTGGACGTATTATGTCGTCGCCCCTGTCCGTCCGGACGTCCGTCCGTCCGGACGTCCGTCCGTCCACAATTTGTTTGTGGACTCTCTACAGGTCACAATTCTTATCCGATTTTGACGAAACTTGAAATATAGGTTTATCCCCAAAAGTTCTCGGCTGCTTTCGATATTGGCATGTATCGGATCAAAACTTCATGGATTATGGCCCCTGATTGTACGAAAAATCACGTTTTTAGCTTGTGGACCCTATAGAGGTCACAATTTTGAACCGATTTTGATGAAACTTGACATGCATGTTTGTAACCCAAAGATCTTGGTTCCTTTCGATATTTGCGGCTAACGGAATGTAATTTCCTGAATTATGGCCCCTGATTGTCCGAAAAATCACCCTTTTTAGCTTGTGGTCCCTCTGGAGGTCACAATTATTATTCGATTTAAAAAACCGTTTGATTATATCACCGTTACACCCTAAGGAAGGTTGAGTTCGAATTTCGGGAAAATCGGAGGAAAATTGCCATTCAAAATGGCCGCCGTTTGTACGCGAATACTGTTAAAAAATGGTATATCAAGGTTGTGGACCCTGTGGAGGTCACAATTTTGATTCGATTTTGATGAAACTTAAAATTCATGGTTATAACCCAAAGATCTTGCTTCCTTTCGATATTTGCGCATATCGGATCGTAACTTCCTGAATTATGGCCCCTGATTATACGCAAAATCGCCTTTTTTTTTAGCTTGGAGGTCACAATTATTATTCGATTTAAAAAACCGTTTGATTATATTACCGTCACACCCTAAAGAAGGTTGAGTTCGAATTTCGGGAAAATCGGACGAAAATTGCCATACAAAATGGCCGCCGTTTGTACGCGAATACTGTTAAAAAATGGTATATCAAGGTTGTGGACCCTGTGGAGGTCACAATTTTGATTCGATTTTGATGAAATTTGAAATTCATGGTTATAACCCAAAGATCTTGCTTCCTTTCGATATTTGCGCATATCGGATCGTAACTTCCTGAATTATGGCCCCTGATTATACGCAAAATCGCCTTTTTTTTAGCTTGGAGGTCACAATTATTATCCGATTTAAAAAAACGTTTGATTATATTACCGTTACACCGTAAGGAAGGTTGAGTTCGAATTTCGGGAAAATCAGACCAAAATTGTCATACAAAATGGCTGCCGTTTGTACGCGAATACTGTTAAAAAATGGTATATCAAGGTTGTGGACCCTGTAAAGGTCACAATTTTAATTCGATTTTGATGAAACTTGAAATTCATGGTTATAACCCAAAGATCTTGGTTCTTTTCAATATTTGCGCATATCGGATCGTAACTTCCTGAATTATGGCCCCTGGTTATACGCAAAATCCCCCTTTCTTTAGCTTGTGGTCCCTCTGGAGGTCACAATTATTATCCAATTTAAAAAAACGTTTGATTATATCACCGTTGCACTGTAAGGAAGGTTGAGTTTGAATTTCAGGAAAATCGGACCAAAATTGACAGACAAAATGGCCGCCGTTTGTACGCGAATACTGTTAAAAAAATGATATATCATGGTTGTGGACCGTGTATAGGTCACAATTTTAATTCGATTTTGATGAGGAAGGTTGAGTTCTAATTTCGTGAAAATCGTACCAAAATTGCCGTCTGAAATGGTCGCCGTTTGTACGCGAATAGTGTAAAAATATGGTATATCATGGTTGTGGACTTGCTACAGGTCACAATTCTTATCCGATTTTGATGAAAAGTCACATTTCTAGGTTGTGTACCGTCACACCATAATCATTGTCGGTTTCGAGTTTCATTAATATCAGACTGGAACTGACCAACTAAATGGCTGCTCCCAATACAGTATGAAATACAGGACGTAAAGATGTAGGAAAAATCACTTTCGGTATTGCTTGTTCTCTGTCCATCTCTCGAAAATGTGGGCGTATCCTGCCTGGCAGTGCCAGCCTATCTTTTTTTTTTTCGATACTAGACAAGTAATTGCTGATTTTTCACTTTCACTTCAAAATGGCGACCATCAATTGACCTAAATCAAAATTCTACTCCCATCGTTTTTTAGGCCATCCTTCAAGGATTCCGAAAATATAACTCCCGTGTCTGTAAGTAGAATAGCAAAAAAGCCTTAGGGATTTTTCACGTTACAAGATGGTGGCACTTCCGGTTCGATCTACAAACTTCATATTTTGTGTACGAATTCGGAATCCTTGAAGGATGGCCTAAAAAACGATGGGAGTAGAATTTTGATTTAGGTCAATTGATGGTCGCCATTTTGAAGTGAAAGTGAAAAATAGAAGCAATTTGAAGGGCCGAGAATTTGGAACACAATAACTTTCCTTCTAATTGAGCTAGAATGTTCAAACTTGGTGTAGACGGTCACTAGGCCACTGTCTTGATTGAGTTCAAAGATGAGCATTTTCTGCTTAGGGTAAGCAGAGTAAGCACACTGATTTGTTGATTCATTAGGGCACTATAACTTGGTTATAATGAAGGGAGAGCGATGAAACTCTTGTCAATCGAGAGTCTAATAGCTAGCCTGTTGTTTGAAATCATTGTATCATTTTTATTAAAATGTCCGGGGTAGCCGAAAAAAAGATTTAAAATCCAAAAAGTTGTATTTTTACAATTTGGAGCATGTTTAGAGGTCAACACGTGTTTCCTGCAAATCGGATATCTAACCATAGGATGTTTCTGAAACTTTTACCTACCCCCCCCCTTCAAAAAAAAAATAATGGGTGGTGAGTATTGATTAAATATATTTTCAAAACGTTTTAAGCATTCGAAATCACCGAATTTTACGAAAGAATAAATTTGACCTGCATTACTGTAACTCTGTGAGTATTTAACCTATTTTACTAATTCTTTTTTCTGTGAGTACCTTGACAAAAATCATTTTCAACTGCAGTTTCAGATTTTTGAATTTCGAAAATTCGTCGCTGTGAATTCGAACCGGAAGTTGAGACCAACTTGACAACTTCTTTAATAGTTGTACGATTTTCATGACATTTAGTATGTAAGTAGATCTTACCGATGCAACTTTAAAGATGTCCATAGAATTTTTTAAAATTATCTCCCCTTGGTGAAATTAAGGATCAAAGTTTTAAAAAAAATCGAAGAAATATAGGTCAGAATGACTTGATTTTTTATTTGGATAACTTTGGCCTCTATAGCGTCCACAAGATTTTTTGAAGTGATCAAGGGCCATAACTCTGGCACTAATTATCGGAAATCGATGAAAATCAATAGGCTTCTTCGTCTCATGACCTTTAACACTGTGTATAAATTTAAAGCCAATCGGATATTAACTTTGGCCTCTAGAGCGTCCACAAGATTTTTTGAAGTGATCAAGGGCCATAACTCTGGTAGTTATTATCGGAAATCGCTGAAAAACAATAGGCTTCTTCGTCTCATGACCTTAAACACTGTGTATAAATTTAAAGTCAATCAGATATTAACTTTAGCCTCTAGAGCGTCCACAAGCAATTGTGGACGCCGGACCGACGGACGGACCGACGGACCGACGGACCGACGGACGGACGGACGGACGGGGGCGACGACAATATACGACCACATTTCAATGTGGGCGTATAAAAAGCAAACAAATTCTAATGATTTTCAGATAATTACGTAATGAGTTGTTACTCTTAATCAGATTTTAGTGTATTACAAATGTTTCATTATCAAAAAAAAGTAAAAATATGCGACAACCCTTGTTGACTGCCCGGACGATTTAGCTGCTGTGGGCGTATGTTTCGTTGCCTGGCAACCTATCTTTCTTGACTGCCATTGGCTAATTCAGTTTTTCAGCCCTAGATTAATTATTTATTGTTCGATTTGTATAAAACAAAGTTCATATGCTCCGTTGTCTCAATTGTCATTTTTATACGCCCACATTGAAATGTGGTCGTATATTGTCGTCGCCCTCGTCCGTCCGTCCGTCCGTCCGTCGGTCCGTCCGTCCGTCCGTCGGTCCGGCGTCCACAATTGCTTGTGGACGCTCTAGTGGCTAAAGTTAATATCCGATTGACTTTAAATTTATACACAGTGTTTAAGGTCATGAGACGAAGAAGCCTATTGTTTTTCAGCGATTTCCAATAATAACTACCAGAGTTATGGCCCTTGACGACTTCAAAAAATCTTGTGGACGCTCTAGAGGCCAAAGTTAATATCCGATTGGCTTTAAATTTATACACAGTGTTTAAGGTCATAAGACGAAGAAGCCTATTGATTTTCAGCGATTTCCAATAATTAGTGCCAGAGTTATGGCCCTTGATCACTTCAAAAAATCTTGTGGACGCTCTAAAAGCCAAAGTTAATATCCGATTGACTTTAGATTTATACACAGTGTTTAAGGTCATAAGACGAAGAAGCCTATTGATTTTCAGCAATTTCCGATAATTAGTGCCAGAGTTATGGCCCTTGATCACTTCAAAAAATCTTGTGAACGCCCTAAAAGCCAAAGTTAATAATATCCGATTGACTTTAAATTTATACACAGTGTTTAAGGTCATAAGACGAAGAAGCTTATTGATTTTCAGCAATTTCCGATAATTAGTGCCAGAGTTATGGCCCTTGATCACTTCAAAAAATCTTGTGGACGCTCTAAAAGCCAAAGTTAATATCCGATTGACTTTAAATTTATACACAGTGTTTAAGGTCATAAGACGAAGAAGCCTATTGATTTTCAGCGATTTCCGATAATTAGTGCCAAAGTTATCTCCCTTGATCACTTCAAAAAATCTTGTGGACGCTCTAAAAGCCAAAGTTAATATCCGATTGACTTTAAATTTATACACATTGTTTAAGGTCATAAGACGAAGAAGCCTATTGATTTGCATCAATTTCCGATAATTAGTGCCAGAGTTATGGCCCTTGATCACATCAAAAAATCCTGTGGATGCTCTAGAGGCCAAAGTTAATATCCGATTGACTTTAAATTTACACACACTGTTTAAGGTCCTGAGACGAAGAAGCCTACTGATTTTCATTGATTTTAAATAATTACTTCCAGAGTTATCTCCCTTGATCACTTCGAAAAACCTTGTGGCGCTGTAGATGCCAAACTTATAAATCATCCGATTGACTTCAGATTGATACACAGAGTTTAAGGTGTTGAAACGAACAAGTATTTTGATTTTCAATGAATTTGGATAACTGAACAGCTAAATCCATGATGTTAAATGTTTCCTATACTAATTGTTAGCTTGGGGCAAAACTTTATTAAAAGCAAACAAATTCTAATGATTTTCAGATAATTACATAATGAGTTGTTACTCAGATTTTAGTGTATTACAAATGTTTTATTACCAAAAAAAAAGTAAAAATATGCGACAACCCTTGTTGACTGCCCGAACGATTTAGCTGCTGTGGGCGTATGTTTCGTTGCCTGGCAACCTATCTTCTTTTGTTACCAATAATGTTATCTGTCGGCAACGGAAGTGGCGTAAATTTACCAAAAACTACCAAAAACTACAATTTTAACAGTTAGATACCATTTTGCAAAAGAAAATATTATTTTATTTTAAAACTGATATAACTAAAAGAGTGTGTCCTTTAAAATCGCAAAATATGTCGAAAGCAGTTTTTTTAATTTCTATTTCATTTTCTAGCAAATTGGATTAAGAGGTGAAAAAAGGTGTAAAATTGACCTATTACAACCCATTCAGGCTTTTCAAATTTTAAAATATTTTTACATAACTTTTATAAACTTGTAGCTATAATCCATACGAAGACAATGTATGTGAAAATTAGTTTGTAATATAAGCAGTTGCCGAGAAAAGGGTAGTTTTGCATAAGTCACTGTTTTCGTACTTTTGCCTGTAAAATAGTCAATTATTAATGGATATTCGCAAGAGTGACATCATTTAATTAAAAAAGCAAGTATGCGTCATATCAAGTTGATTATACTTTAAAATTGACACCGGAAGTGACACCATTTGGTCAAAAACTGCATTTTCATACGCCCACATTTTTATGTGGACGTATATTGTCGTCGCCCCTGTCCGTCCGTCCGTCCGTCCACAATTGTTTGTGAACAGTCTACAGGTCACAATTTTTATCCGATTTCAATGAAACTTGAAATATAGGTTTATCACCCCAAGATCTTGGTTCCTTTCGATATTGGCATGTATCGGACTGTAATTTCATGGATTATGCCCCCTGATTATACGAAAAATCACGTTTTTAGCTTGTGAACACTGTAGAGGTCACAATATTGAACCGTTTTATACGCCCACATTTTCATGTGGACGTATTATGTTGTCGCCCCTGTCCGTCCGGACGTCCGTGTCCTGTCCGTCCGGACGTCCGTCCGTCCGGACGTCCGTCCGTCAGTCCGTCCACAATTTGTTTGTGGACTCTCTACAGGTCACAATTCTTATCCGATTTTGACGAAACTTGAAATATAGGTTTATCCCCAAAAGATCTCGGCTGCTTTCTATATTGGCATGTATGGGATCAAAACTTCATGGATTATGGCCCCTGATTGTACGAAAAATCACGTTTTTAGCTTGTGGACCCTATAGAGGTCACAATTTTGAACCGATTTTGATGAAACTTGGCATGCATGTTTGTAACCCAAAGATCTTGGTTCCTTTCGATATTTGCGGCTATCGGAATATAATTTCCTGAATTATGGCCCCTAATTGTCCGAAAAATCACCCTTTTTAGCTTGTGGTCCCTCTGGAGGTCACAATTATTATTCGATTTAAAAAAACGTTTGATTGTATCACCGTTACACCCTAAGGAAGGTTGAGTTCGAATTCCGGGAAAATCGGACGAAAATTGCCATACAAAATGGCCGCCGTTTGTACGCGAATACTGTTAAAAAATGGTATATCAAGGTTGTGGACCCTGTAGAGGTCACAATTTTGATTCGATTTTGATGAAACTTGAAATTCATGGTTATAACCCAAAGATCTTGCTTCCTTTCGATATTTGCGCATATTGGATCGTAACTTCCTGAATTATGGCCCCTGATTATACGCAAAATCGCCTTTTTTTTAGCTTGGAGGTCACAATTATTATTGGATTTAAAAAAACGTTTGATTATATCACCGTTACACCCTAAGGAAGGTTGAGTTCGAATTCCGGGAAAATCGGACAAAAATTGCCATACAAAATGGCCGCCGTTTGTACGCGAATACTGTTAAAAAATGGTATATCAAGGTTGTGGACCCTGTGGAGGTCACAATTTTGATTCGATTTTGATGAAACTTGAAATTCATGGTTATAACCCAAAGATCTTGCTTCCTTTCGATATTTGTGCATATCGGATCGTAACTTCCTGAATTATGGCCCCTGATTATACGCAAAATCGCCTTTTTTTTTAGCTTGGAGGTCACAATTATTATCCGATTTAAAAAAAACGTTTGGTTATATTACCGTTACACCGTAAGGAAGGTTGAGTTCGAATTTCAGGAAAATCAGACCAAAATTGCCATACAAAATGGCCGCCGTTTGTACGCGAATACTGTTAAAAAATGGTATATCAAGGCTGTGGACCCTGTAAAGGTCACAATTTTAATTCGATTTTTATGAAACTTGAAATTCATGGTTATAACCCAAAGATCTTGGTTCTTTTCGATATTTGCGCATATCAGATTGTAACTTCCTGAATTATGGCCCCTAGTTATACGCAAAATCCGCCTTTCTTTAGCTTGTGGTCCCTCTGGAGGTCACAATTATTATCCAATTAAAAAAAACGTTTGATTATATCACCGTTACACTGTAAGGAAGGTTGAGTTTGAATTTAGGGAAAATCGGACCAAAATTGCCGGACGAAATGGTCGCCGTTTGTATGCGAATAGTGTAAAAATATGGTATATCATGGTTGTGGACTCTCTACAGGTCACAATTCTTATCCGATTTTGATGAAAAGTCACATTTCTAGGTTGTGTACCGTCACACCATAATCATTGTCGGTTTCGAATTTCATTAATATCAGACTGGAACTGACCAACTAAATGGCTGCTCCCAATACAGTATGAAATACAGGACTTAAAGATGTAGGAAAAATCACTTTCGATATTGCTTGTTCTCTGTCCATCTCTCGAAAATGTGGGCGTATCCTGCCTGGCAGTGCCAGCCTATCTTTGATGAAACTTGACATGCATGTTTATAACCCAAAGATCTTGGTTCCTTTCGATATTTGCGCATATCGGATCATAACTTCCTGAATTATGGCCCCTGATTGTATGAAAAATCGCCTTTTTATACGCCCACATTTTCATGTGGACGTATTATGTCGTCGCCCCTGTCCGTCTGGACGTCCGTCCGTCCACAATTTGTTTGTGGACTCTCTACAGGTCACAATTCTTATCCGATTTTGACGAAACTTGAAATATAGGTTTATCCCCAAAAGATCTCAGCTGCTTTCGATATTGGCATGTATCGGATCAAAACTTCATGGATTATGGCCCCTGATTGTACGAAAAATCACGTTTTTAGCTTGTGGACCCTATAGAGGTCACAATTTTGAACCGATTTTGATGAAACTTGACATGCATGTTTGTAACCCGAAGATCTTGGTTCCTTTCGATATTTGCGGCTATCGGAATGTAACTTCCTGAATTATGGCCCCTGATTGTCCGAAAAATCACCCTTTTTAGCTTGTGGTTCCTCTGGAGGTCACAATTATTATCCGATTTAAAAAACCGTTTGATTATATCACCGTTACACCCTAAGTTCGGGAAATTCGGACCAAAATTGACATACAAAATGGCCGCCGTTTGTACACGAATACTGTTAAAAAATGGTATATCAAGGTTGTGGACCCTGTGGAGGTCACAATTTTAATTCGATTTTGATGAAACTTGAAATTCATCTTATAACCCAAAGATCTTGGTTCCTTTCGATATTTGCGCATATCGGTCCGTAACTTCCTGAATTATGGCCCCTGTTTATATAGCAAAATCGCCTTTTTTTTAGCTTGTGGTCCCTCTGGAGGTCACAATTATTATCCGATTTAAAAAAACGTTTGATTATATTACCGTTACACCATAAGGAAGGTGGAGTTCGAATTTCGGGAAAATCGGACCAAAATTGCCATACAAAATGGCCGCCGTTTGTACGCGAATACTGTTAAATAATGGTATATCAAGGTTGTGGATCCTGTAAAGGTCACAATTTTAATTCGATTTTGATGAAACTTGAAATTCATGGTTATAACCCAAAGATCTTTGTTCTTTTCGATATTTGCGCATATCGGATAGTAACTTCCTGAATTATGGCCCCTGGTTATACGCAAAATCCCCCTTTCTTTAGCTTGTGGTCCCTCTGGAGGTCACAATTATTATCCGATTTAAAAAAACGTTTGATTATATCACCGTTACACCGTAAGGAAGGTTGATTTGGAATTTCGGGAAATCGGACCAAAATTGACAGATAAAATGGCCGCCGTTTGTACGCGAATACTGTTAAAAAAATGGTATATCATGGTTGTGGACCCTGTATAGGTCACAATTTGAATTCGATTTTGATGAGGAAGGTTGAGTTCTAATTTTCGTGAAAATCGTACCAAAATTGCCGGACGAAATGGTCGCCGTTTGTACGCGAATAGTGTAAAAATATGGTATATAATGGTTGTGGACTCTCTACAGGTCACAATTCTTATCCGATTTTGATGAAAAGTCACATTTCTAGGTTGTGTACCGTCACACCATAATCATTGTCGGCTTCGAATTTCATGAATATCAGACTGGAACTGACCAACTAAATGGCTGCTCCCAATACAGTATGAAATACAGGACTTAATGATGTAGGAAAAATCACTTTCGGTATTGCTTGTTCTCTATCCATCTCTCGAAAATGTGGGCATATGCTGCCTGGCAGTGTCAGCCTATCTTTTAGCTTGTGGTCCTTCTTGAGGCCAAATTATTATCCGATTTAAAAAACCGTCTGATTATATAACCGTTACACCGCGAAAAGTGTAAAAATATGGTATGTCAAGGTTGTGAACACTGTAGGGGTCACAATTTTGAACCGAATTTGATGAAACTTGAAATGCATGTCTATAACTCAAAGATCTTGGTTCCTTTCGATATTTGCGCATATCGGATCGTAACATCCTGAATTATGGCCCCTGATTATATGAAAAATCGCCTTTTTATACACCCACATGGAAATGTGGTCGTATATTGCCGTCGCCCCGTCCGTCTGTCCGTCCATCGTCCACAATTTCTTGTGAACGCTCTAGAGGCTAAAGTTAATAGCCGATTGACTTGAAATTTATACACGGTGTTTAAGGTCGTGAGACGAAGAAGCCTATTGATTTTCAGCGATATCCGATAATTACTACCAGAGTAATGACCCTTGATCACTTTGAAAAATCTTGTGAACGCTCTAGAGGCTATAGTTAATATCCGATTGACTTTAAATTTATACACAGTGTTTAAGGTCATGAGACGAAGAAGCGTATTGATTTTCGGTGATATCTGATAATTACTGCCAGAGTTATGACCCTTGATCACTTTGAAAAATCATGTGAACGCTTTAGAGGCTAAAGTTAATATCTGATTGACTTTAAATTTATACACGGTGTTTAAGGCCGTGAGACGAAGAAGCCTATTGATTTTCAGCGATATCCGATAATTACTACCAGAGTTATGACCCTTGATCACTTTGAAAAATCTTGTGAACGCTCTAGAGGCTATAGTTAATATCCGATTGACTTTAAATTTATACACAGTGTTTGAGGTCATGAGAGGAAGAATCCTATTGATTTTCAGTGATATCTGATAATTACTGCCAGAGTTATGACCCTTGATCACTTTGAAAAATCTTGTGAACGCTTTAGAGGCTAAAGTTATTATCCGATTGACTTTAAATTTATACACAGTGTTTAAGGGCATGAGACGAAGAAGCCTATTGATTTTCGGTGATATAAGATAATTACTACCAGAGTTATGACCCTTGATCACTTTGAAAAATCTTGTGAACGCTCTAAAGGCTAAAGTTAATATCCGTTTGACTTTAAATTTGTACACAGTGTTTAGGGTCATGAGACGAAGAATCCTATTTGATTTTCAATGATATCTGGCACTTGATCACTTTGAAATATCTTGTGGACAAAGGCCTTGAGACAAACCATCAAAACTATTCTAATCATTTCTGATAATTATTTAATGGGCTATTACTCGTAATAAGATTATCATGTGTTGTAAATGTTCTCCTTACTGATAAAAGAAACAATATGCGACAACCCTTGTTGACTGCCCGGACGACTTAGCTGTTGTGGGCGTATGTTTCGTTGCCTGGCAACCTATCTTTTAGCTTGTGGTACGTCTTGAGGCCAAAATTATTATCAACGTTACACCATAAAGAAGGTTGTGTCTGAATTTTGTGAAAATCGGACCAAAATTGATGGACAAAATGGCCGCCGTTTGTACGCGAAAAGTGTAAAAATATGGTATGTCAAGGATGTGAATACTGTAGGGGTCACAATTTTGAACCGAATTTGATGAAACTTGAAATGCATGTCTATAACTCAACGATCTTGGTTCCTTTCGATATTTGCGCATATCGGATCGTAACATCCTGAATTATGGCCCCTGATTGTACGAAAAATCACGCTTTTAGCTTGTGGATATTATAGAGGTCACAACTTTGAACCGATTTTGATGAAACTTGACATGTATGTTTATAACCCAAAGATCTTAGTTCTTTTGATATTTGCGCCCATCTTAACTTCCTGAATTATGGCCCCTGTTTGTCCGAAAAATCACCCTTTTTAGATTGTGGTCCTTCTGAAGGTCAAAATTATTATCCGATTTAAAAAAACGTTTGATGATATCACCGTTGCTTGGTTGGTAATGAAGGTTGAGTTCAAATTTCATGAAAATCAGACTAAAATTGACAGACAAAATGGCCGTCGTTTGTAAAGATATGTTTATCAAGGTTATGGACCCTATCACTGAGAACTGCTTAGGAGTTAAAAGTTGCACAGCCCATATAGAATCCTTAATCCTGGTCGTTACTGAGAACTGCTAAGGAGTTAAAAGTTGCACAGCCCGTATAGAATCCTTAATCCTGGTCGTTATTTGTACGTATGTCGGAAGATAATTAATTTTCGGACTATTACTCGGTATTACCGGTTTAAAACTGTAAAAAGGTGTGTTAATTAACGAGGGTGAAAAACTGTCCGAGAGGTGGGTTAATTAACGCTAGGTGCGTTTTCTGTAGAGATGTGTTAATTAACCGACCGGTAAAAAATGAATGTCAATGTTGTGTATTGTTTAATTGGCGTGTTTTCTCGCTAGTTGCGATAACTGCACCAAAAGGAGTATAATCAAGGACCAACATGCTTTATCTAACACGTACGAGTTAAATCAAAATTTGAGAAGTAAAACTGTTTAACCGTGCGATTAATCGACCGTGTGTTTTACGCAGGTCTTTGTAAAATAATGAGGTCTTTAGATAGGCATGTGTGCTCGCTATGATCTACGTTTCTCTTATGTCTATTGTAGGCCTATTGTAGCATTACCACATCAAAATTTCAACTGTGATTAACAGCAATTTAATGCATGTATTTATTTAGATGCTGCTACAAGGATCTCAATTCTTTTTGAATTATGAAAATTGAAAAATTATTAAAAAAGTTATGATAAAATTAAGATGTCAGATTTCGATATTTTTGTCCAAAAATTATACTGTAATTAAAGAAGGGAAATCACGTAATTTTTCCCTTTTGTTTTTGTTACAATAAGTGAACGTAGTTTAAATCTAATATTGTGTATCTAGATTTTGACCACTGCTATATTGGTGATGAAAATATGCTATATAAGTAAAATTTTCTGAAAAATTCAATTTTTTTAATTAGAGTTAGAGATTCTATATACCGACGTGTAAAAAGGGGCGTGGCTAGAATCCGAAATATTGATTTCGGTGATCGCTTGATTAAAATCAACAACAAACATTTAATAAACAAAGCAAGGTACAAATGTTTTATTTTTCAATACAATTGATATTGAAAGCATAACTTACTAAAGTTCCTGAAATAAAATCAATTAAAAAATTCATATTCATGATTTCTGATGAATCAATTTGCAAAAAGGGGCGTGGCACATAGCGGCCATCTTTGTTTTTAAGATAATGCAACCTGGATGATTGGCAATCATGAAAGATAGGTTGCCAGGCAACGAAACATACGCCCACAGCAGCTAAATCGTTCGGGCAGTCAACAAGGGTTGTCGCATATTTTTACTTTTTTTGCTAATGAAACATTTGTAATACACTAAAAACTGATTAAGAGTAAGGGCTCATTATGTAATTATCAGAAAATCATTAGAATTTGATTGCTTTTTATAAAGTGTTACCCCACACTAACAATTAGTATATACATGAAACATTTAATATCATGGATTTAGCTGTTCAGTTATTAAAATTCATTGAAATTCATCAAAATACTTGTTTGTTTCAACACCTTAAACTCTGTGTATCAATCTAAAGTCAATCGGATGATAAGTTTAGCCTCTATAGCGTAACAAGATTTTTTGAAGTTATCAAGGGAGATAACTGTGGCAATAATTATTTTAAATCTCTGAAAATCAATAGGCTTCTTCGTCTCATGACCCTAAACACTGTGTGTTAATTTAAAGTCGATCGGATATTAACTTTGGCCTCTAGAGCTTCCACAGGATTTTTTCGAAGTGATCAAGGGCCATAACTCTTGTAGCAATTATTGAAAATCACTGAAAATCGATAGACGACTTAGTCTCATGACTGTTAACACTATGTATAAATTTGAAGTCAATCTGATATTAACTTTGACCTCTAGAGCATCCACTGTGTATAATTTAAAGTCAATCGGATATTAACTTTGGCCTCTAGAGCGTCCGCAGGATTTTTTGAAGTGATCAAGGGACATAACTCTGGCACTAATTATCGGGAATTGAAAATCAATAGGATTCTTTGTCTCATGACCTTAAACACTGTATAAATTTAAAGTAAATCGGATATTAACTTTGGCCTCTAGAGCATCCACAAGATTTTTGAAGTGATCAAGGGCCATAACTCTGGTAGTTATTATCGAATATCGCTGAAAAACAAGGGCTATAACTCTGGCACTAATTATCGGAAATCGCTGAAAATCAATAGACTTCTTCGTCTCATGACCTTAAACACTGTGTATAAATTTAAAGTCAATTGGATATTAACTTTGGCCTCTAGAGCGTCCACAAGATATTTTCAAGTGTTCAAGGGCCATAACTCTGGCACTAATTATCGAAAATCGCTGAAAATCAATAGGATTCTTCGTCTCATGACCTTAAACACTGTGTATAAATTTAAAGTCAATTGGATATTAACTTTGGCCTCTAGAGCGTCCACAAGATATTTTGAAGTGATCAAGGGCCATAACTCTGGTAGTTATTATCGAAAATCGCTGAAAAACAATAGGCTTCTTCGTCTCATGACCTTAAACACTGTGTATAAATTTAAAGTCAATCGGATTTTAACTTTGGCCTCTAGAGCGTCCACAAAATATTTTGAAGTGATCAAGGGCCATAACTCTGGTAGTTATTATCGGAAATCGCTGAAAATCAATAGGATTCTTCGTCTCATGACCTTAAACACTGTGTATAAATTTAAAGTAAATCGGATATTAACTTTGGCCTCTAGAGCGTCCACAAGATTTTTTGAAGTGATCAAGGGCCATAACTCTGGCACTAATTATCGGAAATCGCTGAAAATCAATAGGCTTCTTCGTCTCATGACCTTAAACACTGTGTATAAATTTAAAGTCAATCGGATATTAACTTTAGCCTGTAGAGCGTCCACAAGCAATTGTGGACGCCGGACCGACGGACGGACGGACGGACGGACCGACGGACGGACGGACGGACGGACGGGGGCGACGACAATATACGACCACATTTCAATGTGGGCGTATAAAAATACATATTTATTTAACAAAACATCATCTGAGATGAGTAAAGGTTTACATGACAAAAATGACTGAAATTGAAAAGTTTTATATCTTTATATATGCTGATTTCAAAAATGATGTGTTGCACTGTGACTGGGGGGAAAAGGGGCGGGGCACAACGACATATTTTGAAAGTTTGAAGGGAACTATTTCATATTGCATATCAAATTAAAGGTCTACAGAAGCACAATTCAACCAGGTATGTTATATTTAAATTATATAAAATCTGAAACTGACCAGTCTTATAATAACCAAATAAGTTTCTAAATAATTCATCAGGCAGGATCAATCAAAAAATAATAAAATAAATTAAGCTATATACATTTCAGGAGTAAAATAACACATGATAAGGAGTTGACAGTTAGACCTTTCAACGTCACCAGTGCCTGGAAATGAAAAACCAGAAAATAAATTATATGGAAAATCTTTTGAAATTTATTAATACTATGCACTTTTATTAACTTTATTTCAATTTCAAGAAAATAATCTATATGCAACAAGTCTTGCATTTATTTCAATTTCAAGACAATAATTTATATGTAACTAGTCTTGCATTTATAATTTATTCATACTTCTCCCAGTGTATGATTCCTCGGATCATTGCTTCAGGAAATTGCATTTATTGTGTACCTTTCTTTATCTTTCAATTCATCACCTAAAGATCCTCTTTTGATACTTAGTTTTTAATACATACAGATATTTAAAATTTACGTTTTTGTTATAAGAAATAAAATAAATTACTTTTTTTTGCTTTGAACTTAACAGTAATTTAACAGCTTCAGTTTGAGGAAGTGAAAACAGTCGGCCATCACTTGTTGGCCCAGCAAAAACATAAATTCTTATTTCATCTTCATCTTTGGGTGGTGGTCTTTTAAGGTAATAAATTTTTCAAACATAATTGAATTCAGATATGTTCCAACAGCATCAGCAAAATTTCCTGTGTAATTTTGGTGGGTTTCTTTTTCCTTTTTAATTTCACAATCTGTGTAAAGAAAAGTAAAATAATGATTAACTTAATTATATTTTTTAGTAGAATTTATTATCTAAGTAAGATAATTTTCTGTTTAAGTTTGTGAGGAAAATTTTTAAAATTCATTTTAAAATGAAACCCGAATACTTTCTTAACTTCAACCATAGATAATACCGTACGCTATTATCTGTGCTTCAACTAAGGTCGCGTATTTTTGTAACTTTTTGATAATATATATTTTTTAAATTTCTACTTCCATGCTCATCAATGTTCTACTTAAGTTACAATATTGGTTGCATTTACAAATATTTGCAGAAAATGAAAGCGAATAACCCGTAAACAAACTTACAAAGAATAATATACGTAACAACAACGCATTCGCCATTAATTTGATGATTAGACGTTATCGGTACGTGTTAATTCCTTTGACGTAAACAAATCTTCAACACGTTCGTTCTGCAATCATCATCAATTTTAAAAAACTTTAACAATTTCTACTTATAGATAATTTAATTGTCGTTTTAATGATGTATTTCGTGATGGGTAAAAATTGCGATTTGTATCAAAATCTCGGAAGAATAGCGGGCCACTCGATAAAACAATTGACAGCGTGTCACGTGACAAAACACGCTAAACATGGCCGCTTTGAACTGGTACCGTTTTCACGCTCACGGGTCTATTTCGATCGCGTTTTATACCGACTTAAATGTGTTTTATTAATTAATTCAGTGTATATAAATTAAATAGACATTATAAAATACATACCTCGTCAAAAAATTCGACCCGCAGCACCAAATCTGTGTAAAATTTCGCTTTGAAATCTTTAACTCGTCAATTTGTCGTCTGCTAGAGAATCAATTTCCGCAAGGGAAGTTGCGGTGTCTTGCGGGAATCCTTGTCTGATTGGCTGCCGAATATGATCTCATTCAGACGTAAAATGAGAAAACCCGAGCTATTTTTAGGTGACCACTCAACGAAAAGTCGTTACGTAATTTAACGTCGTGGTATTTACACTGAAAGGCGAATGTAATGTCGTCATTTATAAATACCAAGCAGTCAGCGCTCAAATTGAATATCAACGTGAAATAGAGCGTAAATCCAGCAAAAATGGACCACAATGCGTAAATTGTGCATCTTACCTTCAATAGCAATATCCATCGAACAGAAATCTCCTTGTTGATAAATATTACGACACAACAACCAACTGTATAGTGGTAATTCCCACTCAAAAGGTATTTAAACTGAAATTATTTTAGCTTTTCAACGATCCTCATTCCAGAACTAGTAACTTTCAATAGCCGTTTTTATGCTATTACAGAAGAAACACATACGCCCGAGTTGACACGTAATCATTTTTCGAGACTTCGTAGTAATATTGGATTTCCTGGTTATGTTTTCTTCGTGATCGTAACATATAAAACTACAGGCCAGTTCGTTTCTACAACTATGTTATTAAGCTGGATTGGATTCGAAGAACCCTCTTTCTCAATAAATGATAGCTGCTTGGAATACCTGTAGAGCTCTTATCAGTCTCGCTTAACACCCTCTTTTATAACCCCCTTTTTCTGCACGTCCTATAGGCTGACCTTGACTTTTTCCAGGCAAAATGGAATAAACCACCCAATTTCCCAACGACCAGGGGGAGAACATTGCCTTATTTGGTCTACAAAAACATATATCATAAACAGATGGAATTTGATGGATATTTTACCAAAATATCACCATTGTTTTACATATAAACATGTCGTCCGCTTTTTTAGTACGTCGGATTTGAATCTATAAACTATAAGAAAGAGTGAACCAACAATTTTTCAAAGACCCAATATAGTAAGTCACGCTACTTATAGATAAAGTTGCATTTAATAAAATAAAAAAATTGACCCTAATCTATCGCACGAAATGCAAGAGAATTTAATATTTTGATTGTTGAATTCCCGTCTACTGTGGTTCATTTGTAAAATATACAACCAATAACAATATTAATTGAAATTATATATTATCGGCATGACCATGGAATGGGTCGGAAACGTGTGTACAACGAACGAGTCGGAATAGCGAAGATTCTCGAGTGAGAAAACGGTGGTCATTTGTTTCATTACTTCCGCCAAAATGTGCTAAGGTGAACGCTGAGTTTATTAATTTTTTTTTATTTATTAAAGTTAAAAACGAAAATCAAAGGTGACAACTTGAAATGACCAAGTGACAAGTAAAAAATAATTCTAAAAGTTCACAAACATTTCAACGCCTGACTTATTGGAATAAACTGTAACAATTGCCGAATTCCAACCAACTCTATATCAGCTAGTCCGTAAGTGCACGATTTAACATCAAAGAGCAGAGCTAACTGTGTGTCGCCGACAACATCAAAGGGCAAAAATTCCATGTGAAAAGCGTGCATGAATCGACAGTATTGTAAAACAAAGGCTGGATTCACAATCACAGAAACCTATGGTTTCTTAGCAGGCTCTGAGATTTGACAATGGAGATTATAATATATTAGTATCAGATAATTAAATTGGAACGAAGTATAAAACACGTTGTATTCATCAAGAAATGAAATGTGTATAAGAACGCATATATGTAACTACATGTAGCCCTACACCATGTATAAATCCATATTAATAACACCGCCTATATTTCTTACCGTTTTCTAAAATACAATATTAGTGCATTTGTATCTTTTATATACAGTCAAACTGGGGGAAAGTATTGTCATCTTCTTGTTTTGGTTGATTGATCAGAATGTTTGAAAACGTTGACCTACATAGGTGTTGCGTAACACTTGATTGGTGTCATAAAGTAATAAACTAATCAACAAGCTACACAGATTATTTACTTCAACTAAAATGTGTATTAGAATTTGCTGTCTGAATTACAGTTGTTCATTTTGTTTATAGATTTATTAGGGTTTCACACTGCGTAGCTTGTGTGAAACACTATTGTTTTTGTTAAAATTATTCTTATTATTATTCTTCTTCTTATTATTATTTTTTTTTTTCCAATTTGCTTATATCTCAGCAACTTCTTGTCGGATCGATACAATGTCTTCAGTTTTACTGGGAAAGTGGGTGTGACTCAGAGATTAAAGCTATTCCCGGCATTCTGCGACATTGCGAAATGTCCGAAATCACTGAAAATGTCGTTTTTTGAAATATTGCCGTAATATTAACAATAATCATTGGATTTTAGCATATGATGCATTTTAACATAGCCAGAAACAGGGGACATAGCTATGTTACTTTTGATTTTCGACAAATCTTGGAAGATATTAGGCGCCAAATTTTGAAAATTTAAATTTTTACAAAAAACTTTTTTATTTATTAATTTTTTTATATGACATTATAACCAAGGTTAAAGAGTCATCTGATTTGAACAAAAATGTCAACATTTTTTGTTTCCGTAATTTTCCTTGGCCGCCATTGGCTAATTCAGTTTTTCAGTCCTACATTATTTATTTATTGTTCGATTTGTATAAAACCATGTTCATATGTTCCGTGGTTCAAAATGCCATTTTTTTTGTTACCGGTAAAGTTTCCTGTAGGCACCGGAAGTGGCGTAAATTCAGCAAAAACTACAATATTGACAGTTTGGTACAACTTTTTGAAAGCAAATATTATTTTTTTCAAATCTTATATGACTGAAAAGATGTGCCATGTAAAGGCGCACAAAATATCGGGCTCAGTTTTTTTAATTTCGATTTCGTTTTCTGGCAATTTGGATTAAAGGGTGAAAAAAGGTGTCAATATAAGCTATTTACAACCCATCCAACGTCATCATATTAAAAAATATATCTTCGTAACACTCATAAACTCGTAGTAATAACCCATACGAAGAGAATGTATGTGAAAATTAATTTGTAATATGCGCAGTTGCCGAGAAATAGGCAATTTTGCATGAATCACTTTTCACGTAATTTTGGCTGTAAAAGAATCAATAATTATTCGATTTTCAATTTTCTTTCGCCATTGGATGCCTAATGCCATAGTGGACTATGTCAAACCATTTTACCTCTTGCGCTGTCACCGGAAATGACGTCATTTACACAAAACTTAAATTTTAGCCCTCAAAAACAATATTTTATTCAAATGAGTCGTACTTGTTATTTGTTACAAATTATGATATTTGATTCTATTGATCAAATAGAATGAACCCATATGATCACACAGATACCACAAAATGGTTTCCAACTTGTACGGTTGCAGAGAAATGGGCGATTTTCCTTAAGTCACTTTTCAAGGTTTTTGGTCTATAAAAGTGTCAGTGATTATTCGATTTTAATAAAATTTTCTCCATATGATATCTTATATCAATTATGATTTCATAGAACTAATTTAACATTTTCAGTATTTCCGAAAGTAATGTCATTTTGGCAAAAACTGTATTTTTAGCCTCCAAAACAGATATTTTTTTCAAATGAGTCTGATTTGTAATATATTTAAAATTATGATATTTGATTCCAATCAACAAATAGATTGAGCCCATACGATCATATAGATACCAAAAAAATAGTTTTTATCATGTGCGGTTGCCGAGAAGTAGACGATTTTCTGCACGTCACTTTTCAAGGTTTTTGGACTATAAAAGTGGCAATTCTTAATCGATTTACATACAATCTTCGGTTCTATTTCAGAATCGCACCTCTACCAGTTCCCGGGGTCGTAGAGACTTGAAATTTTCAGGGGATGTTCCGCTGGGTTCGAGATGACCTCACACCAAATTTTAGCAAAATCGACCAATAACTTTTCATTTTACCGACCTTTAGCTTCTCCCGTGAGATATGTTTATCCGTACGACGCCATTTGCATTTCTTGACTATTTAGACTCGAATAACAAGACACTCAAACGAAAACCAACACTCAGCGCCCCGTGCCTGATGCTGCCGTTCATAATATTAATAATAATTTTCGTATATTTTAAGTATACGCCCACATGGAAATGTGGTCGTATATTGCCGTCGCCCCCGGCCGGCCGCCCGGCCGTGTGTCGTCCACAATTTCTCGTGAATTTCAAATTTATGCACAGTGTTTATTAATGTCATGAGACGAAGAAGCATATAATGGATTTTCAGGGAAATCCGATAATTACTAAAAGAGTTATTACCCTTGATCTCTTCGAAAAATCTTGTGAACCCTCTAGCGGTTAAAGTTAGTATCCGATTGGGTTCAAATTTATGCACAGTGTTTAAGGTCAAGAGACAGAGGATCCTATGGATTTTCAACTATATCCAATAATTACTGCCAGAGTTGTGGCCCTTGATCACTTTGAAAAACCTTGTGAACGCTCTAACGGCAAAAGTTAATTTCCGATTGACTTGAAATTTAAGCACACAGTTTTAGGTCACGAGATGAACACGCCTATCAATTTTCAGCTGCCAGAGTTATGGCCCTTGATAACTTTGAAAAATCTTGTGAACGCTCTAACGGCTAAAGTTAATATCCGATTGACTTGAAATTTATGCACAGTGTTAAAGGTCACGAGACGAAGAAGCCAATGGGTATCCGATAATTACTGCCTGGGTTATTACCCTTGATCTCTCAAAAAAATTTTGTGAACGCTCTAGCGACTAAAGTTAATATCTGATTGACTTTAAATGTATATACAGTGTCTAAGGTCACGAGACGGAGATGCAGGGTCAAAGTCATGGGTCAAGGTCATGGTACAGAAAACTAAACTCAAACTTTTCAAAGTGAGTTTTTGGACACTTGACCTTGGGTACGACCTTCACTCCATACAATATATCAAAGGCCACAATCTTGACTTGGACCACATACCTTGACCTTGGTCCTGTCACACACGACCCGGTCAGAAAACGATCAAACGCTGAGGGCCCGAGTTCGAAAAGAGGTCTTTGAGCCTTGTCAATATTAAAGGTCGTGGTGACCTCCGGTAATCAAGGCTAACCAACCGTGCCATCGACTTTGACCTTGAACCCAAAATTCCCATTGAGCCCAGGGCCTTTACGTTTATGCTTGTCATGGCATTAATTCTTGTTGTATTATGAAGGTCGATGTTTGAGGTTAAAGCAGAAACGATGCCCTTCAAAAGGGTAACTGGGTCAAAGTCGAGGGTCAAGGTCATGTTACAGAAAACTGAACTCAAACTTTTCAAAGTCAGGTTTTGGACACTTGAAATTGGAATACGACCTTCACCCCATACAATATTTAAAGGCCACAATCTTGACTTGGACCAACGACCTTGACTTTGGTCCTGTCACACACTGCTTGGCCAGAAAACGGTCAAACGTGGAGGGCCTGTGTTCGAAAGATCAATATGGAAGATCGTGGTGAAAAATTTGAGTTCAGTTTTCTGTAACATGACCTTGACAGGACTCGAAACGAAAGGCGCGCGAAAGCGCTCGCGTACCTACCATGCACCTAAAGTGAAACCCAGGTACATATTTTTAAACGCACCCGAATTTTTTAAACAACGCTCCTCGTACCGAAGGCTAACTCACGGTTCTCTTTTTAAAATATCACCCAACCTTTTAAATGAATTAACGCGAACGCTTTTGCTTTTAATAAAATTCTCGTAAAAATAATCTATTTTTATTTAACGGCCTCAAGCAAGGCTTGACACGCCATCGGCCTCGGCGGTATGGCCTACGAATTTTACAATTTGGCCGCAGATTCGTGGCTGATTTTTAACTATCCACGGCCATGTATGGTCACCGATTTGTGTTGGGTATCAATAGTTATTTTGCTATCGATAATCGCAATCATTGTTTTTTAAGGCGAGTGATCGCTCTCGAGCGCCTACAGCTCACCTGAATGTCGACCCAGGGGAGTTTTTTTCCCTCCCCTTAAAATTGAAAATCACTCTCCTTTACAAATTCATTGAAGGTTTATTAACATTTATCTACCAATCACTCTCCTTAATATCAGATCACTCTCCTTAATTTCTAAATCACTCGCCTTAATTTCTAAAGCATTCATCTTATCGAAACTTGGAGAACCTTTTAGGAGAGCCATTTTTTCAATTTGTTGATTGAGGGGAGCTTTTTTGGGGGGGCTCTCCTCTGAAATACAAAAAACAACTACAGTAATCGGCATTGAAATGTATCGAAACAATCTTATTTTCACGGTCGTAACCAAGAATGGGTTACGTATTCAAAAGTCAAAACCATACGATGTTGCGTTAGATGGTTTTTTGTTTGTCTAATTAATAATAAAACGTTTCATATTACGTATAAATTGTACTTAATTTTTAAAAAATGTAGCCTTGGTTCTGAATGACGAAATACGGTTGATAGGCCGATGTATGTAGAGGAACCAAAATAAAATGAGCACGAGTCGATTCAAAACATTGCGTACGTGAGAGCGACCAATACCAACATGGCGGACAATACGTTGTCAATTCGCGTGCAAAAATTAAAGAAAATTTAATAGCCTAAATAACTTATCACAAATTCGTAAATTGTTTATTATTATTAAAATAATGTAGCCTTGATTCCGAATAAGAAATACAAACGTTTTTGTCATCTATCAGTCATTTATAATGAGCAGACGAATTCTGAAAGTTTAGGGGAAACTCCGGGTTATTTACACATCCGGGTATATCCAATTTAGCGAATTCCGTGATATGGCGATTATTGCTTCTAATGAAAGTATTGTTTAAATGAGGGGGAATTTATTTCAATATTGTTTGGGGGAAAAAGCTACATTGAGATTGAGACTTTGAAGTAAATATAAAGTGACCGATGTAGGCTATTGTATTATTATACGAAGGATTAAGTCACAGAAAATCGACTCTTCACTCTCCTAGAATATCTGAGGTGAGGTTTTTAGGAGAGCGATTTTCTGAATTTGTAATTTTAGGTGCAGCTTTTAGAGCTCTCCATGATTTTATTCCTTTCAAACTCTGCCTTGACCCACGACTTTCATATTGACAAGGCCCATAGACCACCCTTCAAACACAGGCCCTTAACGTTTGACCGTTTTCTGACCGAGCCGTGTGTGACACGACCAAGGGTCAGGGTCGGTGGTCCAAGTCAAGAATGTGGCCTTTAAAATATTGTATGGGGTGAAGGTCGTACCAAAAGGCCAAGTGTCGAAAAACTGACCTTAAACTGTGTGCATAAATTTCAAGTCAATCGGTTATTAACTTTAGCCGTTAAAGCATTCACAAGATTTTTCAAAGTGACCAAGGGCCATAACTCTGTCAGTAATTATTGGATATAGCTGAAAATCAATAGGCATCTCCGTCTCGTGACCTTAGACACTGTGTATACATTTAAAGTCAATCAGATATTAACTTTAGTCGCTAGAGCGTTCACAAGAATTTTTTGAGAGATCAAGGGTAATAACCCAGGCAGTAATTATCGGATATCCATAGGCGTCTTCGTCTCGTGACCTTTAACATTGTGCATAAATTTCAAGTCAATCGGATATCAACTTTAGCCGCTAGAGAGTTCACAAGATTTTTCAAAGTGATCAAGGGCCATAACTCC